>APFE030228328.1:7312-51638 GCA_000404065.3 Pinus taeda
AAGAACCATGTCTGGGTCACCTCGAAAATCCATCCTGGCATAAGGAAAATCCTGAATAGAAAAGACTTGGTCCTCCAACCAGTCAAAGTAGGCCTCAGGAAAGCGAACAACCTTCTCTCCCTCATCTGGATGCCGGGCCATGACTGCAACCCATCTCATCATCTTAGGCTCCCGAGGAGCACCAACCCCAACTGTGAGCTGCTGTGGGATCATCATAGGAACTCCCTCTAAGGCGAAACTTACAACCAAAGCCCCATATCCAAAGGTCTTTGATTGTCCGTTTTTCGCCCTAGTCAACTGGCCCTTCAGATTGGCCAGTACAGCATCGCACCAGTTGAAAATGGTTCCTCGGTAGCAATCTATAGCCATTCGCATCTGGGATCCGGTGGCCATGTGTAAAGCGGTTGCGCCGCAGAGTCTCGTCACCGTGAATGCTATCACCATAAGTTCAGGACGGGATATGAACTTGATCTCAATCCCCTTCTCCTGGTTCTGGTTGTTACACCACTCTAGCCGGAGGCTAGCAAGGGATTGGCCACCTGGCCTAGTCCCGAATAGAGAAAGGTGTTCGCCCCAGTTGGGAAAACCAGTGAGAAAGTAAATATCGGAGGCCTCTATCTCGAGCTCATGGTCTCCAATGTAGAAACATTGATCCTGAATGTTCCATCTCTCGACCAGCCACTCCAGAAATGGCACCTAGGCCCTCATGCCAGGTATGACCCAATATTTATATAAGCCGCATGCTTTCAATGCATCGATTGTAGGTTGATGATTCAACGCGGCCGAATCAACATCTTCATGCTCTCTTTCATGCCAATCCAACATGGTGGGTAATCTACACACCAGAAAATGAGTCTTAGAAAACTTAAAATCACATTTTAATGGTTGAATTTGGAATATGGGGTTTGGGGGTGCGCCTTACACGGGGTACACACCCCGCCTTCAGAAACAGGGCGTGGGTACGCACCTGGTCTGAAGGTAGGTTGCGTACCCCGACCCTTTTTCCTTTGAAGAGAAAGGTCAAGGTATGCAGGTTACCCATGGGCCACCTGCGTACCCCGAAGAGCGCATCCTAAAACCCCAATGCTTCCAAAAAATCAAACTAATGTTAAGAAATGAAATTCTAAATGGATGAAATTGAAGAGGAGGATGTTGTGGATTACCTGGAAGTGACGGCGCTCAATTCCGACGGTCTGATTTTCTGCAATGTCAATGGGAAGTTTCTTGCCAAAAGCCCTTTTTTCTACCTCAACAGTAAAATGGTAAAAATGACATGGTAAAAGGTCTTTTTATAGGTTTTTTGGATAAATAAATATTAAATTTGTTTATTTTTCACCATGGAAGGTCATTTTTCAATGTATTTTTTGCCCATCTTAAACAGGTATGAGTAATGTGTCACTTTTGTGCAGGACAAAGGAATTTACAGGGAAACTTGTCATTTTTCACGAACCAAACATTAGAGTCATCTTTTAAGCCCTTTTTTGACTCCTAAAACATGAAAAGATTGCCGAGTGTTTCTTTTACACTTGTTAAAATGGAATTAAAAGACGGTCCCCTTACAGCCCTTTTCTGACCGAAAAAACAAGAAAATATTTCCGGATTTTTTTCGTTTCAAATTCGATACTGGAAATAAAATGACGTGTCCTTGATTGCTTTTTACTTTTCAGGTCAAAGACACTAATTATGAAAGTATCCTTTGTCGCAAGATCAAGCGGTTCTCCTAGGTATTATTTTATACTTTTTCGGGCTTAGGAGACACAAATTTACGAAAAAGTTCAATCTGGAGTCTTCTAAGTTTTTCAGACTCTCTAAATATGAAAAACGTCGAGTTTCTCCTATACTGGACTCGTTAAAATTTCACAGTAAAGGACCTGTTCTATTACAAACAGGAACGGACCACTCCTTCTTAGGGTTCGAATCAAAAACTAAGTTGGACTCATCCGAAGGATGAGCTTACAAACAAGCATATGTTATCCTCCTCAAGCTTGTAAAAAATAAAGAGGTACTTGCCAGAAATGGTGGGGGAAAAATGAGAAGAATGAGCCTATTTGATATCCTTCTGTCTCAGAAAAATCTTACTACCACTCTTGAACACGACACTTATTCATTCACCTGGGTTGGGAAATCCCTTGTCTCACAGTTGACCAAGATCATTGACATTTTTTGCCGGGTTATGGGAGTCGACTTTGAGTCATTCGTCGCCAAACCATCTGTTGTGTCGTTATGTGTTCAAGAGGTCTGTAAACAAAACATTCAACCGCAAAATACCTATCATCCATTATGTCATCATTGAGTCAGTCCTTGCAGCAACATTTCTTCAACTTGAACTATGATTTCGTGTTGTGGGCTTGCCTGCGACGGGTCGCTTTCTATCGACATCAGCACATTATCTAGAAAGTTGACTTAGAAATCGTCAGTACCTTGGAGTCTGCATGCATCAATGGCAGGTTTCTCGCCTTCGACGTCAGTTTTCATCATTGACTTGCGATCGAAGGATTCCATGAAATGTTCGACATCGACTCATTCATTCACATCTCATGGATTGTGCTGGGTACTTTGAGAACCATTGACATTACTGGTGGTCTCTCTCACGCTTGTTAACAGTTTACATCATTGACTGGTAATCAAGTGGTTTCTACCATGTTCGACATCGACTCATTTATTCACATGGCTAGAATCGTACCAATTCGGGAAGTAGAGATGAAGACCTTAGATTTAGTTTCCACCATCCAGGCTGTGAGGAGTTTTGTATTCATTATGTTGTAGACCAATCATAAACAGATGGTTGCATCCATACTGTGTCTACACGAGTCTATGATTATGATGTATTATGAAATCATTCCTGTATCAGAGTAGTTAGTCTGTTAGTTAAAATTTTGATCTGAGTATGGGAATGCCTACCTCAGCGATGATATAATCTTATACATGTATTTTGTGTTGAAAATTGCAGGTTCTAACCAGGCTCTCCACAATCCTTGAAATGATAAAGTACTTCACCCTTCCTATATGATATAACACCCTTATCTATTACAGGCTTCGTACTTTAGGGGGCAATCTGTTACACTGAAATTTGTCACCATGACTATGTGCAGTTAATATGGCTCCATCAATAGTCATATTATCCTCCTTGTCAAGCCTCATACCTCTGCTCTTCATGTCAAACTTCAAAAAGAGAGAAAGTCACTTAAAAACATGTTTATCTCTGGGTACGCAGGTTCTCTCTACCTTGCCTGCATGTACGCATCCCAAACACACTGTACCTGCGTACTTGTATGCTATGTAAGCCAAAGGATGGGTGCGTGCCCCTATAAAGGTCAAAAGGCGCAAGTTTCATCTTTAAAAAGTTGCTTGTGGTCACTTCTAGAGCCTTCTAGAAGAGTGTTTGACGTGTATTGAGCGCCTCCAGATGGTTCATGCATCCCTATGATAGAGGAACTTATCCCATCAAGAGAGGAGCTACCCCATCGAAAAGAGGGAGTATCCCATTGGTGTTGGACCTGAATAACTCCTCTAGAACACTATAAATACAGGCCTTGCCAAGGAGGGGAGGTTGAAAGCTGAACATTCCAAAGGGTAGATGGTGCTGGAATTAGGATTTCCATTGTAAGCTTGTGAGGAGAGATTACCATCCTTTCTTGTTTCATTTGGAAGTGGGTGAGCTTGTCAAAGTAGAGGAAAACTCTTGCTGGACCCTGGGAGGAACTTGCACAACACCAAGGCTAAGGTTGTAATGGTTTCTTTTTTGTTTCCTTAAAATAAATAAGTCCATTCTTCTCAATGATTTGTTGTTAATGAATTGTTTCATATACTCCTTGGTCTATATGTTGAATATGCTTTGTTTTATGGAATATTCAGGTGTTATGTAATCATTTGATTGCTAGTGTATGTAGGTTTCAAAGTGAAGGAGGAGCTCATCTGGATCAACGAGGCTGGACTGCTGCAATAAGCGTTGGACTTGAGGTAGGATTGAGAAACACTTGGTTTCTCATAGAATAATGTATGTTTAGAGAAGGATTGCTTTTAATTGTCTTGTTTGTCACTAGAGAGTCTTAGACTCCTAAGGAGGTTAGTTTTGTCAGCAAAAATAACTCTTTCTGCATGACATGAAGAAGTACCCATTCGACCTCCGAAGCTACAATTTGTATGAACCACATTGCATTCTAAGAGATCACTGCACAAGAGTCCAGTTCAACTAGATCCACGAGGCATGTCATTGGGCCAAGGAGGACCCATGGAGATATTGCTATAGTTTCTCGAGACCCAATGAACAGGTCGGTTTCACTGTGGAATGGTTAGTGAAGAAACATGAAGCAACATCATAGAGAGCACCAGTAGTAGTAGCAGTTACAACAAACACAAGCATACCAGTGCACGACAAAGGTAAGAGGAAGATTGTCGATTGCATGGAGGAGGAGAAAAGATGCAAGTTTCAAGAAGATCAAATTGTAGAGAGAGAATCTATGTGTATAGAGGCAAAGAGGCAGTAGCGCAACAAGCGAATTGCGCGAAGGTAAAAGGATGATAAGAGAATGGAAGAAGCAAAGAGGGAGTTGCATGAGTTGGGGGAGAAACTCCAAAAGGAACAAGATCTGCGCAAACAGGAGAGAGAAACACAACACCAATAGATACAATAGGGGGCGCAATAGGTGCAAACAAAAAAAACAGTGCCTGTACAAGTAGTTCATTCATCTGAATAGCTGGCATTAGGCAAACAGGGTGAACCATTGCAGGGGCAAGACTTTTCTCATGAGATAGAACAAGAGCTTCAATAGCTGGATGCAGAAATGGAGCAACAGGACTTGGAATAGGACATTGACTCCATGCCTCACCAAAAATAGGTTGACTCACCCGCTTTAATACATTGAGATGATGGGCAAGTCTCGAATGACCAAGGAATCATTGATATCCTTGGTGATCAACCGGAAGAAGAGATGCAAAACATCTCATTTGATGAATCAAAACATAGAGTTGTGCTGTCTCGTAGAGTGTCAACTCTGAAGGATCATACGTCTCCCGCGCAAGTTGAAGAACAAGTAATCGTGAATGATGTGTACAAATATCCAGCTTCCTTGGCCAGTGCAACCAGAGTGTATGTCGAAGCGACTAGCTCAAGTGTTCACTTCCTAATAGTTAAGAATGAGTGAATGGCAAAGGAACTACAAATGACCAAGCAAGAAGGAGACTTGGTGACAGTGTACACCCAAGTTGAATTGAAGAAGGAAATACCAAATGAGGTGTTGTCCCTTGACATAGTTATGCGAGCATTGTACTCCATGTTTGGTACCATGAACAAGGTAGTCATCCATCTCAACGGATGGCAGAAGTGATGTGCCAGAAGACCAAATATCTTGATGAACTTGCATGTTGTTGTTGATGACATACAAAAATGGATGATGAAGTACAAGGGAGCCCCACTTTACTTTCCTAAGATGATGAGGGTCAATTCGGTCGACCTGAAAGCACGTATCCAGAGTCAGATCAGCAATCATGAAGAACTCTAGCAGTTCATCACTAGCATACAGGCTTCCAATGCATGATTATTCAAGAGTATGGGTGTTGTGGTGTGCACACATGTGATCCCATCACTTGGGAATCTCACTCAGGCGAAGAAAAAGAAACAGGTCTAACTCGAGCTTGACTCGTACTTGGGCATGCGCATTGCCACTAGCCCAAACTTGCCCATCATTGCAAACATCATGCACAAGTATGTTTTTGGTCTGTCCACCTTGAAGACAATGATGCACATGCTTTCATGACTTGGACAGAAGAGTTTGTGGAGTGTACTCGGATTTTATGGAGGCAAGGGTTAGGTTTTGGACAGATGTCACCGCAGAACACATCAAAACCATCAAGGACTATAGATCTTGGCATCATTATGTTACTATCGATTAGCATGAAGATGCCGAGAAGTTGGACTTCCATGGTTGTCTAAGTTAGAGTGTTGTCTAGTTTGGCTTCCTTAAGCTAGTTGTGTTCAAATGGGTACATGTGCATTGTAATGTTAAGTCATGTCAAGTGTAAGTCAAGTGTCAATATTGGATGTAACGGTCATAGAGTAGGTGCAAAGTCATGAGGGTAATTGAACAATCACAAAGGGGAATGTTAAGGGAAACCCCACCCTTTGCTATAAATAGTCCCTCATCACTCATTGTATAGGATTTTTGTTAGCCAAGCTTCCGATAAGACTATCTTGGAGAGAACTTGGATAGTATTGTAACGCGCCTTGGATTCTCCACTGCATAGAGCTAGTTCATCTCTTTGGAGGAGCAAGTGGATGTGGCTCTAACATTTCACTGTTGGGACTACTAGGTTTACATGGATGTATTGTATGATTGGGACTTACACTTATTTATATAATAAGCGCTAGCACATTTTCATGCATATGTTGTTTTTGTAGTTGGACTGTTCTGATTGCTTAGCAATGTATGTTGTTTAACCTACGTAGCTGTGTATGAACTGTTTTGCATGAAATTATGTGAATCTTGTTGCAGATGTGTTGTTTGTTTAATCATCACTTTGGATTGTCAGCTGACCTACTTTATAGCTTGTGATGCGTCTTCGCTCATGTGTTCCCTTCCTAGCTGAGTATTGTTATAGGTTTCCAAGGGGTGCACTCATCTCACCCCCCATGTGTTAGAACCTTTCATACACCTTCCTTGACTCACTTCAACGGTCAAACTCTTGTTGTTGACAAAGTTACCTTCCTTATGTGCGGCATCCTGGTCAGGGAATTGCTTTACGACCCACTGTTGGGACTCCTACACCAAACAATCTCAGGTCTAATTGGGACTTCTTACCAAGGAGATCCCCTTGACATGTTGGCGGGTCCAGCATAGTCAACAGGTGTTTTCTCGCCAAATTTTTGACAGTCATAACATTGAATCAACTTGTTCAAAGGAGAGAACGATTTTTTCAGTCTAATTGTGCTCTTCCCCTGTCTAAGATTTAGATTTGCGAAATTATTCCTTATGACCCGAACTATCTAAATGATAAATTAACCCTGTAATATGTTGTCGTCTTCCCATAATTTGTACAAATAAAATAGTAAATTGGAAATATGTCTTCATACCTAGGAGAAAATCGATCATTGAATATTCGTTGAGCTACTCTCCTGTCTCGCATACCTAAACACTTGTAATATATATATATATAGAGATACACACCCATATTATACATCTATAATAATGTCAAATAATAACTGCTCGAAGTTCTTGACCGCTTTGCATGCATGTTCTTCCTATCTTAAACCTTCTCCAAAGAGGTGGTCATTTCGATAAAGTATTATGCATGGAAACCCAGGTAATTTTCTTCTTATTTTTTTACTATGTAATATATGTGCACTTATTTCAATGGTTTGTATTCTTGGCTCATTTATGGTTCTTTGTCACCTTGTTGGTACCCACCATGGGCAAAATATTGTATTCTCATATTATCTTGAAAGTAACGAATGTATACTGAAAGGGTATGTTATGAAATTTTAGTATTCTAATTCCAAATGGTAGATTAATTTCATCACCTTGGCATAGTTGGTTATTTGAGGCTTAAGTTACATATCCTCACGTTCACACTAGGAAATTAAACACTCCATCCAAGTCATGTGTTGTTGTAACACGCGGTGTTCGGCAAGGGATTCAGTACATGGAAATCACGTGATGGTCACCTTGACCTCAATTACTCTTCTTTTTCAAGATTTGACATACATTTTTAATATCCACATTGAATAAACATCATGGGAATACCCTCTTAGCCAATTATAAGTTATACTCTATATAGTTTGCATTGGCATTATTAGTTTATTCTCGTGCTTTTATGGTATGCACATCTTAACATTTATGTGATACCCTTGATGTGATTTATTTAACCGTTTATCATACCATAACGTTCATACAATGCCTATGGTATAAAGTTTTGTTATTCTTATAATTTCATTGCCCATTCCAATGCTATTTGTTGCGCTCATTATTGGGAGATTAACCAAGGAAACAAGATTTTTCCACGTCAGCATCCGTCACATGGAGGCGATGTGACCAGCATAACAACATTGTGGACAAATGTGTGGTAGTATTTAGATGGTTGGGATGAGGTGTTATTCATCGTACAGTCACACCTACTTGATGTAACCCTAAACTATTTGGAACCATAATCATTTAGCCTTTGTGCCCTTTCATTGTGACATTAGGCGCCATCGAAGTGCCCTCAGTTCAATCTTTACAATTTTTCCTTCTATTGAGGCAAACAGGTCATGAAGATAAGCGACCTGCACATGTCTTCACTATTTGATCATTCACGCATTCGTACATGTAAGGACTTTGATCCTTATGGTTGGATTCACTATGTTTCCTCTATGTTTTCTCCGTGAAGTGTTTCACTAATCTTTTCACATTATTTATTGTCCTTCCAGGGTTATTGATAGTACGTTTGGTCCCATCTTCAGGCGTCATGCAGATCTCTACGATTTTTTCCGTCGATGTCATTCCTCGGTTCCTGGGTTCAATTTGGTTTAACATTTTCCACAGATGTAACTAATTCGTCCTTGTATCGGTAGGAAATTTACCCATTCAAATTTCCTGCTTCCTTACCCACAGAGCACGAGAGTGTCAATCTATCGACATCATGATCCCCTCAACCACTGGAAAATGAATTTTAAGGTATGGTCTTATTAATTTTAGAATTTGGTTTCCTCGATTTTCCCTTAGGATTTAATAGAGCATTCCGCCATACTAGGGGTTGGGTCACAATTTAGAATTTAGGAATTCGGAATAGAAGTGTTTCCTTCTTTTCTTAAATGATTATGTTCACCGTTACAGTGATGCCTCGTCATGATTGTCCTTTTTCTTGTGAAGTATTGACAGTAGGACTCCGGGGAACTTCATTTAACAATTCTATGTCTAGGGAACGGAACGTAATTATTTTGGGTGCGCTTTGGCAGTTTTCCCTTTTCCGGGATAGTTTTCATTTTGCTCTTATTCTTTAATTTACCTTTTTCATTTATGGGTGTTCAATTATTTTCACCAGCAAATAACATATTTCTTGCTGTTGTGTAGGTAGAGGTGGGAGCATGCCTCGAATCTGTAACCTAGGTAAAAGTTTGTTTTAATTCTATACACATTTATCGTGTTAGTTTAATTTTCATCCTACAGGAGTCTTACTTAGTCTCCTCTATAATGATGGTATTTTAAATATTCCTTTTCTAGCCTCTTTGAATTTCATTTTGTTCTTATTCTTTAATTTACCTTGGTCATTTATGGGTGTTCAATTATTTTCACCAGCAAATAACATATTTCTTCATGTTGTGTAGGTAGAGGTGGGCGCATGCCTCGAATCCGTAACCTACGTAAAATTTTGTTTTAATTTATACGCATTTATTGTGTTGGGTTAATTTTCATCCTACAGGAGACTTACTCAGTCTCCTCTATAATTAACGTATTGTAAATATTCCTTTGCTAGCCTATTTGCGTTCATATCAGAAAGCGTAGTCATCCGTCACCCTCGTTTATTTAGAATTCCAAGCGGGTTACCTCTTCCTCTCTCGGTTCAAGTCGGGTCACTTTCGAGTTGAGACTTTTTGAGAATCAGGATTAATGTGACTCTCTCACAGTGCATGCCTCTTATGCTAATCTAATTGTTGCTTTCCCTACTTTGGAGGGTGTTTATTTTCTACACTCTTCTTTCATTTAATCTTGCTAGTTCGAGTCATGGCTTACAAAAATGGGCACGGAAGGCGATTCTTCACTTGTCATTGACACTATTAAAAAGATTAACCGAGGGTTCGAGTGGGAAAATATTAGTTAAATTTTGAGGAATTCTCGTTTGATCCAGGATATTGGTGAACTTATTCAAGATTTTGAATATATCATCCCCTCGCATGTCCACCGCAATGGCAACAAAGATGCGGACTTGTTAGCGAACTAGGGTTGTCTTCACTCGAGAGTGAATATAGATAAGCCTTGGATAGTGAGATTCGGGAAGAAGGAATGGACCAATTGACTCTGGTTCTAAACTAGGACCTGCCTCCTAATCAGAATCCCCCATCGAGTTGTGAAACAATTGAAGTATCACTTGGGTCTGACTGATATGAGAGAGCATTTATTTGTTTGTGATGGTGGGTGGTATCCCCCATGCCCTCACACGCTTGTTCACCTTGATAGCATGAAGCATCACAGATCATGGAAAATCCATAATGTGAAGGTTGGTAACCCTCGGAAGC
Organism: Pinus taeda; assembly: GCA_000404065.3. Classification (NCBI taxonomy): domain Eukaryota; kingdom Viridiplantae; phylum Streptophyta; class Pinopsida; order Pinales; family Pinaceae; genus Pinus; species Pinus taeda. The sequence continues at coordinate 17,520 of APFE030228328.1, forward strand.
TACAGGTGGTGGGAGGGGAGGTGGAGCTAAGACCATATGTCCGATGTATAAACTGGTGCCCTCAACTTCTTAGGGAGACTAAGTTTGTTGTTTACAGGTTCACAGTTCTAGGAACACAAGAGGTATACCTAGCTGCTACCTGTCTCTATTTGACGTTAGCATACAGATTTTGGTATGTTATAATGCTAACTCTGTATCGTGGGTTCGAAGTTGTTACTCATGATAAACCTCACTTCTAGAGGCGGAAGGAAACATTGGTTAATTTAGCAGTTTCTATGACTCGCAATATTGGCCTTCTCAACTATGTAATGTCGATTTCTATATTTTTTGACAACATTCTTACTTGCATGGACATGTTTAATGGTTTTTGATTTTTTCTCAAGATGTTTCCTCTACATGTTGATAATTAGTTTCTTCATTTTAAGATTGAATTATTTGGGCAAGCCCTGTGGAGAGTAAGTGTTATGGTTACTGATTAGGGTTGAGTCTACAAACTCTAAGCTCAGGGTGCATGAGGGACGTTGTTTTCATTCTGGTGGTACCTCACACTTCCATAGGGTCACTATTTGTTTATGCTTGCTGACTCGGGTGGTGGAATTTTGAAGGGAAGCATTGTTGTCCTATGTTTCATTTGTTTTTCTGGTAATACATTAAGTTAATGCTCGTCTTTCGGGTGGTTCTCTGTATAAATCATACTCCATGTTCGCCTACGCTACCTGCACTTTTAGCTTCTGTATAGTGGGATGGTTTACGAGTGTGGGAAGGTGTGAGAAGGTTAAAGAATGGGGACCCCACCTCGGAAAATATGGTGAAGTATCAGCCTCATAGTGGGGCCTTGGGTTAAGGCTGAAGGGGCTACAAACACTAGGATGAAAAACATAAAGAATTTGGTTCGTCTTTTGGTTAGACTTCATGACAGAGGGGTTAGAAAATGAAGCTTGAGATTCTTTAGGCCACGGTTCATACATATTACGAAGGGACCTCGATGCAGGTGAAACAATTGATATCGACCTGGGAGGCATAGTTGAATTTGAAATCTAAGCTTCAACCGCTAGCTAAATATGGGAGGGATCTAATCATGGACCCTGGGTACAACCATATTCATCTCACCCTGTATAAAGAGTCTGCGCATCTGTACTGGTTAATGAAATGAATAGTGGCCAAAGTAGTAGTTCTAACCAGCAATACAATAGTGTAAAGTGAGATCAACTCAGACCTCTGAGACATTTAGAAAGATCTCTAGCTCATTCCACATCAGTGGCAGGATCAGAAGACTCGTCTAGGCCACATTGAGTGGCATATTTCATGTCTATCGCATTCTAAATTTTTAGGTTCAAGTGCCAAAGATCATGCTCCAGTGGAATTGTCAGATGAATAGTTGGTCGAATCGTTTCCTGTTAATTTTGGTTGTACATGTTGGGTAGAATTTATGTTTTCAGTGTTATGCTTACTAGGTGGTTTCCAAACTATGAGCCTTACAAGGCTTGGTTAGATAGACTCATACTATTTGTGTTATGGATGGCTTATAATGCAATTTGTTGGCCAACAGACCTAGTTTCCTACTGGGCAAGTTGAGGCCATCGAACGACTTATTTATTTATAACCTGCCTATTTATAGATGAATGAATGAAAGGCATTGCGAAGCCTACAAAAAAACATGTGTTGCTAGTTCGAGTCCAATAAGATGAAACCGTTGTGTTCTAATTTCACATTGAAGGCCCTGGTTACTTGGGCACAGACCCTTACTATATATTTATTGTATTAAGTTACTTACCTCACACAATGTAATTATTTATTTATGCTTTTCACATCATATAGTGCATGGTTTTACCTATGGTTTTTACTACTATGTCCTAATTATTATAAATATGAATAAATGTCATATTCGTCTCACAACCAAGTTTTATTTTATTTCGTGTAATTTTGAATAGTATCTTAAGAACAAGACAACTGGACAATTATTTTATGATTACTATGTAGCGTTGTCAAGGCCAATGCCATGTGGTAATCTTTATAATTTTCTACATAATTTGTTTTATTTCATTCATAGGCATCCACACACAATAAACAACAAGACATCTCATTATAAACTCTAGGAAGAGAAAAGACATTGCTTTTCTTTATCAAGAATAGTTAGAATAAGATTTAATTTTGCGTGTCATATATGTTTGACATGGATGCATTGTTTTCCCAATCTGATTTTCTATCTATTTATATATGTTCGAGTGAGCATTAAAGATATAATTGGAAGGTTTATCTATATTTCATAGTTCAATTATTGTATTCGACTTTATTGTTTTGTTTATATCGTTCATACTAGAATCTCATTGCATAAAAGTAATTGCTATCCCTATATGCCAAATTATGATTTTAACTACTAGCGTACCTCATCAAGTTAAATAATTATTTGGGTAAGTTATTTTTCTTTGTATAACTTACCCCATGCATCTCCTCTCTTCTGTAATTTTTAACCCTTAATAAAAAAAACATACATATTAATAGTATGTACCAGTCCCAAACAAATCTAACTTTTAGAATTAATAAGCACATAATACAACAAAATTATCATAATTGAGGATCATAGAATATCGTGGAATTTATAGAATTAGAACTATAGAGTACAATAAAATTTAAATCTGTGATACACATAAAATTATAACCAAAATTATTCTAGATCATAACATCTAATAACAACTGTTCACACTAAGAAAATAAATTAACAGATAATCTGACCAGTATCATGAATGGGACAACACTTCGAAGCATCACACCTTTCCACCCAACCTAAATCTGTAATCCTCCAGTTCACCCTCGTGCTGAGATGCTCTTGCCAAGGTATCCACAACCTATATTGATCCCCTCAATAGTTATTTAATACCTTTCTTTCATGATTAATTTCCTTCAGCGGTGTCCCAATTTTGTGGTTTTTTTTATCCACTTGACTAAGATTTTCCATAAAATCTCACCTTTCTCTCTTGCGACACTTTATGCTTATCCAAGCTTAGCATCTTTCCCAATCTAGGAGAATTAATGGATTTTTTCTCCTACCCATTAAAACATATCTATAATCTTGTCTAGAATTCTTATCATGAAATAATTATCCTAATCACATTTACCAATGTGATTTTTTTTCTTTAGCAAGTATTTCATATTTGAGTGTACTTACACAGCCTTTTCAAAATGATTCATGGCTTTACCGCTATTCCTAATAACATCATTTAGTCTGAACAAAGAAAACACATTATAGTAACGGAGGGATACTACATTATCCCCCTCTTTTTAATTGACACCATTCTCGATGTTTATTCCCTAGTTACTTCCCTCGGGAGTGGTACTAGATAATTCTTCTGCATTTCATCTTCCCACCTGCATGTAGCTTCTTTTGGATTAGAATGATTCCATTGTACTTCAACCCAACCGATGGCTCGATTATGGAGCCAGATATATTTTTGATTTAGGATAATAGAGAGGTTTTGCCAGGCAGTTTCCTTCGAGTTCCACATATAACACTCTCTAATCAATAATGTGAGAGCTGTCAGTTACATATTCCTTAAGTAGAAATACATGGAAAAATTATGAGCTATAATATGACTAGGTAATGGTAATTGATAAGCTATGGGTCCAATTTTGTCCAGAATTTCGAACGGCCCACAAAATTGTGGTGTTAATTTTAACAAGTTCCCATTCTTAAGGTACTTTTCACTAGATCCCCCCTCAACTAAACATGATCCCAAATTTTTTATTTCCTGTGTGTTCTCTTTTTGTCTGCATAACTTTTCTATTTGTCCTATGTGGTTTTAATATTCTACTAAATTCTCCATACTATCATTTAAATTCCATATTTTCTAAAGACAAAAATGAGATGCCTCTTGTCTTGCATTACTACGATTGTCATTTCAATACCAAGTATTTCAAATTTACTTTATTTGTGTGATGGATCAACTCTTAAGCACACATACTCTTACATTTAAGACATGCTCCTTTTCTAGCATGTTTTCACACATGCTAAACATGTGTTGTATGCATTTCACCTGCACCCAAGAACTATCCATATATACTCGAACAAGGTCATTAATATTGATATGACATTACAAAAATACCATATATCCTCTTTGCACATTTGTTCATAGTTATACCAAGTTATGTGATCATTGTTGAATGCAACGTTCAATATATGGAATTGCCATTTTGCCTTTCTATATTGCGTTTATAAAGGAAATAATAATTAATGGGCTACTTGTATCATTTTATCTTATGTTGTTTTTCTATACTATTGTATCAATAATAAATTTATCATGCATTACTTAAGTGTAAGACAACCTACTATCGTAGCCACTTCCATGGTTAGATTTTTCCAGTGTCATTTTTAAATGGACCCAATCAACTCCATTCTTATGGTTCTGCCCTTATTTCCATATCCTTACATAAACTTATAAAAATATGAGGACATAAATGAAAAATTCACAACACAAACTAATGAGGCTCATCAATACGTAGACTATATGGGTCACAATGCCACTCTCCAACTTATTAAAATTAACCCTTCTCACACTTATTTACATATTTGGTTATATTTTTCTTAGTGAGAAGGGTGAAGTTGAGTTACTATGTCATGTGGCCTAAAACATATTAAATGCTGGAATTGGAGAAATTTTGGGTTGAATTAAGTGCAGGAACTTGATGTGGGAAAGAAAGAGAGATTTTAGGAGATTGGTCTCCCTCCTTAACTCCACAAATCATTTGAAGATTCCTCCAACATATCTCATTAGCTTAGAGTCAATAGAAGCCAAGCAAGCCAAGTCCATTGGCAGCCAAGCCAGTGACAGTTAAGAAAGAGTCATTCTCCAGTTAGGGAGTGAAGTCCCCCTATTCTCTAGGGAGCTGTTGGGAGATCGAGTTTTGTATAAATAAGAGAGTCAAGGGACTCATTAGGATTCAATTTTTTGTTGTACCCAAGAGGCCATTTTGAGCCAAAACATTGTGAATATTATTGTTATGTTGTATTTGACATTTTGATGATAATGAGAAATTCTACCTTGATCTAGCACTGAGTTGACTTAGAGGGATGAAGCTCTTGGGTTAGGGTCCAACCCTCGTAGAAGGAGTTCCTCTTTTTGTACCTATATTCCTATATTAAAATGGTAGTCAGTTGTTGAAGTTTATTTATGTTTTGTTTAGCTTCACAAGTATTTGAATTATTACTAAACATAGTTTCCATTAGTTTGAAGAGGTAGATTAGTGGTGCAGTAGTGAAGGAAATTACTTTAGAAAATCTTGTGATAGTGGCCTCTATCTCATCTCCATCCTGGGATCATGATTAGAGGGCCCCACTCTCAGAGCCCCAAAAACAAAGTTTTTCTTTTATTTGTTGCATAGCTTAGGGTGCATTCTTAGCTAGATCATTTTTTATGATTTCTTGGAAGTACCTACAGTTGCTATATTGTTTCCTTAAGTTTATTGTAGCTTAAAAAGGCATTCGATTTCATTGAGATAGTCCTTAACAATATATATATATCAACTTTCTCCAAATCAATTCATCTTTTCCATGTTGACCTGTAGTGATGCATAAATGAAAATAAAAACAGGTTTTGTTGTAGAGATTGTTGATCTGCAGTGAGAAACTCATCCAACCAGCTTCACCTAGGTCCTGTCCACTTGTACCAAGGCATAACAACCCATATTCTAAACCTCTTTTTTCGAGCCACCATGAGCAAGCCACCTTAGGCAAATCCAACCTCCTTGGAGTGTCGGGGTTAGTCTTGAGTGATATGCACCTTCCCTACACCTTCTATCACCATCATATGTCTATCAAACACCTCATGTCACTTTTCTTTCCCCCCTAAGCCCTTTAGCTAACTTCATGTAGCAAACCAGGACATCTTGTAGCAAATTATGAAATCCTGTAGCAATTTCCTGTAGCAGGTACATGATCTTTTGTCAAAGCTACATGATCTCCTGTAGCAGCTTGTTTGACCCTCTTTTGACCAAAGATGGTAGTATAAGAGTAGGTTAGGACCTCCTCTTGGATTCCATGCCTATAAGTTCCACTTGAGATAATCTCTCCCATGCCTTCTCTCTCTACAAGATCAAACAAAATATCATAATGTTTACATTTCTAAATTTAGAAATTAAAGGATTATTTTTCTGCAAATTTGAAATGAGATAGTTAGTGCATGTATGTATGAGTCCTAGAATGATAAAAAATCATTCCATTTCCAAAGAGTCATAATAGCTAGAGGATAAATTGCAAGGTTAGCATAGTTATTTTCTGCAAGTATTTTTTGTCATTTCCTAGCTAGATGATTTATGCATTTCATAGCATTTACCATTCAATAAATTTAATTTCCTAAATATTAAAGAATTTTCTTTCTTCATTAGAACTAGCTTTACATTCACTGTCAGTAGTCACACTCCTTCCAGTCAATAGGAGACTAGTCTAGAACCCTAGTGGTATAGCCCCTCGGTTGAGAAGTGACATGAGTACAATGTTACATCTATTGTGTATATAGCACTGTCACCTCCAAGTTTGTAAGAAACCCCAAGTTGATAAAATAAAGTTGGTAGCCCTAGGATTTGGAGCATCCTTGCTGCAATATTGAGCCTCATAAATTTTTGGCGTCGTTGCCAAGGAAGTGTCTAGGTAGATGTAATTTCTTCTTTTCTTTGTAATTTACATTTAGTAGGTAGATGTTATCATGCCTTTTCTTCTATTTTGCAATTAATTCTAAAAAACACATAAAAGGAAAAAAAATATCTTTCATGGCTCGTAGAAATAGAGAAAATTTAGGGAAATTTTTTCCAAATACCTCCACACCATCAGATAGTCAACCTTCCCTCTTCTTTGGTGGTTGTCAGCGTCCATCTCTGACTATAGGGGAGTTAGAGGACCCATTAGGTGACCAACCAAAGACATTTTAAGAGCCTATTGGGGAAGAGGAAGAAGAAACCATTCCACACACTTACACCGTGGCTAAAAATAGAAATAGGACTGAAAACGTAAAAGAATGTGTTTTTCACATTAGAGAGACTAATGGAGATGCTAGGATGAAAAACATAAGCCCCTCTGCCCTTCCTCACTTCCATGGCTTAACCTAAGATGACCCTGATAGATTTTTGTTTAAGTTCATTTTCATCTTCAGACATTATGATTATACTTGTCATGGAAATAAGTTGAAGTTGTTGAAGTCCACCATTAAGGATGCAACCTTGCACTGGTTCATGGGTTTACATGGGGAAAACATCACTACCTAGGCTTAAATGCAACAATCCTTCAATGACAAGTATAGGGACTACTGTAGATCCGAGGAAACCAAAGAGGAAATCTTTAGAATGACCTTGGAACATGATGAATCCTTTGAGGATTATGACAAAAGGTTCCAAATCAGCTACAAAAGGGCCAGATGCACCCTTGATCCTAAATCACTCATGTCAGTCCTTATTAGAGGGATCAATGAAGATATTATACAAACTCTAAACATGTTGTCTAGAGGGGGCATCTATCACCTATATTATGATGATATCAAGATAGTTTTCAAAAAACATTCTAGGGCTACCAGAAATAAGGGTAGGGTCAGTCAAGCATTGGTCAGTTCCTCTTCCTCCAACACATCTATCAAGAGTGAAATTTGAAACATGTTAGAAGACTTTAAAAGTGAAAGGTTGCATACCCTTTCTCTACAAATGCACACCATGCAGATCAAGAGGAAGTAGGAGGAAGTGGAGAGAGCCTTAGTTTTATTTTTCGCTAAATGCACTAGAAGGCACCCCATAAATGAATGTCCATGGAATTTTATAAAGGTCTACTCGGTTTGTGAGGAAAACCACTCCATAGATAAGTGCCCTTCTATGCTTGGATTGAAAGATGTATATCAAGGTACTAAAGGTGGCATTGAATAACTCTATTATTTCAACCAAAGGAGGCCACAATGACCTCGACCATACTAGAAGGTCATGCAAGGGGCATCCTCCTCCTACTACAATCTCAATCAGAATGCATCCCTTCCCCCTTGTTTTTCTGCTTCTCATCCTTCATGGTCCACACCTTCTATGTGGTGTTATGCACCTCAATACCCTTCCCAACCTACCAATCAGTCCTTTCACCCATATGCTCCCCCACATCATCAGTGGAATGCCCCATCACAGGGGTAGAGGCCCCCATTCGACCAATATCCAGCCTTACTACCTCCACCTCCATCTCAACCATGACTCCTTCATCCTTCGCCACATAAGCAATGTCAAATGCCTACTCAACCAAATTCAAACCCGAACAAAAAACTTGCACAACATGTATATAGTGGAGAGACATCCTACCCTACCTATGATGTGGAAATTCAAGAAATTGACCTCATGTATTGAAGAGTGCTTCCAGATAACCAACCTCCATATCCACCTGAGGAGATTGAAGAGGAAAAGGAAAAGAGTGTTCCTAAAGTCAATCAACCTCATTTTCCTTAAATATTGATCCATCCTGGTTAGTACACCCTAGAAGAGACTGAGCGTCTACGAGAATTGAGAAACTTGTGTGTTAAAATCCCACTCCTCCAAACCATCAAGGATGTTCCCATCTACAACAAGATAATCAAGGAGAAATGCTCTAGATATATTGGGAGGAGAAATAAAGACACCCCTACCATTAATTTCATTGGATAATGTTCTCACTTAATGATGGGGAGAGTGATTTGCCCAAAGTATCTGGAGCCTGGAAGTGATGTGGTATATGTGCACATTGATGGCATCATTATCCCCCACACATTGATTTATCTTGGGGCTTACATCAATGTGATAACTAAGGAAATCATTCCCAAATTGAATCTCCAAGGATCATTAAGAAATACCAGAATAATATTGCAGCTTAGAGACAGATTGATAATAGCTCTTGAGGGATTTGTTGAGGATGTGATGGTCTCTATTGATTCCTGGGAGTACCCTCCTAACTTCTTAGTTCTCTAGCCCAAGAACAAATTCAATGGTTATCCTCTCATCCTTGGAAGCCCATGGCCAACCACTACTGATTCTTACGTAAGTTGTAGGGTTGAGAACATGACCATTAAGAATGGGAAATTGTCCAAACATTTGGTCTTGTACCCTCCTGCTCAACCATCCCTAGAGCATGAATTAACCTTATTGTTGGAAGAGGAAGAGGAAGATGAAATATACCATACCAAATCCTACCCAATATGTACCCTAGATACTATTATAGGAGGGGGCAATCTTGATGAAGATTGATCAAATCCTCTAGAATAAACCCCCTAGAACCATGCCTCTTGATGAGCTGATGAAGAAATTTGAAGAGAACCCTTGGACTGATTTGTGCCGAGTTGACTCAAGTCTTGCTCATATCAAAATGGTAAAATCTCGCCCATCTAAAACATTGAAAATAAACCCCTCTCTCTTATCCCATCAAGAAGGGAAGTTGTGCAACATGCTGAGAGAGAACTTGGATACTTTTTTCTAGAGCTATAAGGAAATTAAGGGAATGCATCCTTCATTGTGTACTCACCACATCTACATTAAGAAAGGATTAAAATGATTGTGCTAACCTCAGAGGAGAATGAATTATGTCCTCGAGGACACAATCAAAGAAGAACTTCAGAAGTTGTCGGATGTAGGGTTCATTTACCCCATCTCTAATAGCGAGTGGGTGTCTCGTCTAGTTTTGGTTCCAAAGAACAATGGAAAATGGAGGACCTGTGTGGATTATAGATATTTAAACAAAGCCACTAAAAAAATACTATTTACCTCTACCTTTCATTGACCAAGTCTTGGATGGTCTTGCAAGAAAGAAGTTCTTCTCTTTCCTTGATTGGTTCAGTGGTTATAATCAAATCCAGTCGAGAGGACCAAGATAAAACCGAATTCACTTTTTCTTGGGGTACCTTTCCTTATAGGTTCCTTTCTTTCGGATTATGTAATGCCCCTGCCACTTTTGAAAGGAAAGTTTTGAACATCTTTGTTGAGTTAGTCCATGACTCTGTAGAATTCAATATGGGTGATTTCACTCCCTATGGGTGTGGTTTCCGCAAGAATATATCTCTATCTTGGGGAAAGTATTAATAATTTCATTGAAATGAACTTTTCACTTAGTTCTGAGAAGTGTGAATTCTTGATGAATGTAGGCACTGTTTTGGGTCACTCAATATCCTAGGAAGGACTACAAGTGGCCCCAAATAAAATTTCTATCATAAAAAGGGTCCCTACTCCTCAAAAGTAGAGGAATGTCAGAATTTTCTTGGGCTTAGCTAGATACTATAGGATATTCATTAAATACTTTAGCAAAGTAGCCTCACCATTGTTTTGACTGATGGCCAAGGACCCTGAATTTTGCTGGTCAGATAGTTGCCAAGAAGCCCTAGAAATCTTGAAGGACAAGTTGACTACAACACCCATACTCAGAGGCCCAAATTGGGCTCTTCCTTTCCACATCCATGTTGATGCATATGACAAAGCTATAAGAGAAGATCTAAGCGAAATAAATGACAAGTTTCCTGATCCCATTTACTTCACTAGCAAAAAAATGTCCAAGCCTGAATTGAACTAAACTGTCACTGAAAAGGAACTCCTAGTTGTTGTCCACTCCCTGAACAAATGCAAACACTATATCATTGGTTGGTTATCAAAACTTTGTGCATATTTACCATGCTACCATCAAATACTTAATGAATGAACCTAATGTGAATGCTATAATTATTGAAGGGTATCTTCTATTACAACAGTTTGATTTAACTATCATTGATAAGTCAGGAATAGAAAACGTAGTTGCAGACTTTTGTCTAGACTTGCTTTTCTTATAGGTGAGAAAGGAATGGTTGATGGTCACATACGAGATGAGAGTTTATTTTCTATTTTAGTTCTCTCCCCATGGTTTGCTAACATAGCTAGCTACATAGTTATTGCATATTTCCCTCCAAATATGTCATCCAAGGAGGAGAGAAGAATTGTAAGGGAGAGAACACCATTCAATTGGATTGGCGGCAATCTCTTCAAAGTGGTCCCATTTCAAATTTTGAGGAGGCGTGTCAGGGAGGACGAATACTTTCACATCCTTTTAGCTTGTCATGATTGCCCTTATGGGGGTCACTTTGTATCCAAGAGGACAACTTTCAAGGTACTTCAAGCTGGATACTACTGGCCCACTCTCCACCAAGATGAAAATAGATACACAGGTCGATGTGATCAGTGCCAGAGAATGGGGAAACATACTCCCGAGGATGAAGTGCCTTTGTAGCCTTAGGTGGCTCTAGAGCCATTTGACAAGTGGGGCATGGATCTCATTAGGCCCATTGATCCACCATCAAGGCAAAAAAAGTACATAATTGTATGCACTAATTATTTGAAAAAATGGGTTGAGACCAAGGTTATCAAGGTAGCAACAAAAGAGAAAGTGGTTGATTTCTTAAGGGAGAATATGTTTTACAAGTTTGGGTACCCTAGAGAACTAGTCATCGATCAGGGAGCTCAGTTCACATCACATCTGATTGAGAATTTTTTGAGGCAACATAAGATAAAATACAAGAAGTCAACTACCTATCATCCTTAGGCCAATGGACAAGTAGAGGTCACTAACAGAGCATTAGAAGGCATCCTCACAAAGGTTTTGAAAAACACTATAAAATATTTGGCTGAGAGACTAGTGGAGGCTACTGGCCCCATAATACAACCCGGAAGAGAACCACTGGCTTAACCCCTTATGACTTGGTCTATGGAAAGATGGCTCTTCTCTCCATTAAATTTGAGTACAACACTTTGAGAATGGAAACACAATTGGATTTGGATGTTACAAAGGCACAACAAGATAGGCTACTCTAGCTCTATTGTTTGGTTGAATTCAGGATGCAGGCTCTCATACACACTAAAGTCATTCAAGTAAAAAGGAAGGTTTGGCATGAAAATAACATCAACGACAAGGTTTTTCAAGAAGGGGATCCAACTCTGCTATATAAATCCAGGTTCAAGGACTTCAAAGGACAATTGATGACTAGGTGGTTGGGCCCATATCTGGTAGAGAAGTGCCACGACAATGGCGTTGTTCAAATCAGAAACACTGATGAGGAAGGTATCCCATGATTATCAATGAATAGAAATTGAAAGCCTATAAAAGATCTATGTCTAAGGAAGAGTTCACCAATACCATTAGTAAGAAGATAAATGTGATTAGAAGTGTCTTAGCTTCCAGGTCACACAATTCTTGAAGATTGTTTTTATTTTTCTGCAAAAAAAGAAAAGAAAAAAAGGAAAAAACAATAAGGGGCCTAGATGAAAACCTCTATGAGGCATATGAGGCCCGCTCTTGGGTTGAAAACCTGCTTGAGGTAGCCCAGGACTGAAAAAATAAAAATAAAAATAAAAATATCCCTAGGTGAAAACCTCCTTTGAGGCATCTAGGGAAAGCAGGAAGGCTGAAAAATTCTTCTGGGGGCAACCTATGTGTCTTTCAAAAAAAAAGGAAGAAATAGAAGAAAAAAGCCAAATATGCGATGGCAGGGACCTCAAACCTGCCCACTAATAAATTTTATGATTCTGGAGAGTTTTGAAGGGAATAAATAATCCATAGCTACAGGGAAATCATGGTAAGAATCATCTCATTTCTCCCTCCATCTTCTTCATGTCATTCATGCCTACCATTTCCCCATCACTCATCTTCGTTATCAAGCATCAAAAACCATTATATTGGCATTTTATAGCTTGCTACAGGATATCCTATATCTACTACAAGACGATCTGGTAGCACTACGGGATGTCTTGAAATGCTACGGGATAGGGGTCCTGATAGGAAAATCATTATGCAGGCCTATTCTAGGTTGATTTGGGACCCCACACCTCATCATACCTAATCAATCATCATTGTTTCAAGCCATCATATCCATACCCAGCTCTATGTCATTCAAAAAATGCACAGTAAAATGAAAATATAAAGAAAGAGGCCCATAGGACATGTCCTCCCTTGCCTCAGCCATTCACCACTTCATCCGAGACTTCATCATCATTCTCCAACTCCTACACCACTACCTGACCTCCCTCTAAGAAACAACACTAAAAAATGAAGAAGAAGGTAGCTACATGGTTTCCTATAGGAGCTATAAGATCTCATGTAGTAGCATGTGCCATCGCTGCAACAAGACTGAGCTTGCATTGTCGTTCACAAAAAGATTGAAGGGGAGCACCATCATCTCTGAAGACCTTATTTATCTTAGCGAGAGCTCCACAACAGAAGCAACAACAAGGATGTACCAAGCACTGACACACATGGAACAATAGGCAGTCAGCTACAAGCAGGAGGAAATAAACAGGAATAACAAAAATGAACACTTACGTGAGAAGCAACAACAAGGATGTACCAAACACCTGCACACATGGAACAATAGTCAATCGGCTACAAGCAGGAGGAAATAAGAAGGAATGACAAAAAGGAACACTTACCAGAGCAACAACACAACAAGCTAATCCTTCAGCATGCATCGATCAACAAAGGTAGGCATAGGTATGGCCACTCATGCAACTCCTCCACGAGTACAATATGAGGAAAATTTATAAATGTTGAAAAAGTTCCTTTTTATAAGATGGAGGTGGCTAGTTAACTTGGCCACCCTTAGCTCATGATTAAAAAGTGGACTCCCAGTCAACATGCCACGTTGGAGTGTCAAATCAATGGGCACTAGTAAAAAGGGTGGTCAATTCAATTATGTGGGAGTCGGTGATGATTACAAGGGGAAAGTGCATGATCACCAGCAGTGAGAAAATGATCCCAATCAGGAAATCCCATACCACTACTAGCTAAGATAGTGCTCCAAGCCTCGACCATAAATAACATAACATTCCAAACCTTCATGCACATGCTTCTCATTTCAACCTCAAAGAGACTGGGACCAGCTAGGAAGCCATTAGAGAGTTGAACCTTGTTTTGATCACCATACATGAAACATATCTACAAGAAGCTATATGAAACTCATAAAGCTATAGGAAGTACTTGAATTCCATAAGAAGTCTGCAAGGGGGTTCCTAGGGTCAAATTGGTTAGAAATTCTCATAATCCCAAGGATCACAATGAAAGCTAAGTGATCCATCTCTCCTGTCTTCATGATTTGGTAAATAAAAATAAAATAAGGAAAACACTCTTCAATCATCTAGTAATTACAGTGGGCTGAAGAATTAGACAGAGTTTTCGGAAATTTAAGGTAATTGTGTGGATATAGAAATGGGTATAAATTACAGTCATCTATTAAAAGCATTTTAAGCTCTCAACCAAGCTGAAACTCGGACTGAATCTAGCCTACAAAACGTTCTGCATTTAGCTATAATTAGATAAGAGAAATGGGAGGGGGTCTCAATAGAATAGAACCCATAAATACATCAATGATTAATCTTCATCCCCCTGTGGTACATATTTTTAGGAGGCATCACTGGTTGGGATTCTTTGAGTTGCTCAAGGGGTATGATGATGATATAGCCCATGAGCTTTGCATGGCACTCAACCCTTATGCAAGATCAAGTCCTATAACTATGGTGAGAGGACTATCCATTACAATCAACCTTGAGGTGATCAAAAGAGTAACCAAACTTCCTCAAGGGGTACAATGGAGTAGGGAGGACAACGCTAGTAGCACCTTTTCTAAGAAAAAATTCTTCCTAAAATATGAAGAGCCAATTGAAGACAAAAACGCGGTTAGGAGGGAGATCCTTCCCTGTCCTTAGGATGAGGTGAGCCACCACATCCTCAAATACATTTCTTGTGAAGGAAGGCTCAGTGTAGTCTATGGCTACCAATTTAGACTCCTCCACGAGTTGAGGTTCAGAGATGCTTTACCCATAAAATGAAGCCTCAGTGTGCCTTATTTCCTTTTTCATTTAATTATAGACATGAGCCAAAAGGTGCAAGAATGGAAACACCAGCAATTAGCACATCATGGACTCATTAAGCTGATAATGGAGGATGCCTTAAGCCAATTGAGAATTCTGGTTTTGTGGTCCACAATTAGAGACATGGACAAAGAGGTTATCCTTGAAAGCCCTTGAATATTGTGGGACCCCAACCTCTAGTGATGAAGAGGAAGTAGAAGAAGAAGAAGCATAAGAAGAAGAAGAAGAATAAGAAGAATAAGAAGAAGAAGCGGAGGTAGAAAAAGACCAAATAGAAAAAGAAGGAAAAGAAGAAGAAAAAGAAGAAGAGAAAGAAGAACAGGAGGAGAAAAAGGCATAGACCAGCCCTAAGAAACATACTAAAGAAGGGGATACATCTCCAAGATTGTCTCATGAGCCCACTGAAAAGGAGGCAATTGTTGCCTTGGATGCCTTGAGCACACCCATCTAGTCCAAGAGGAAAAGATAGAGGCAAACTCCCCTCTCTTTTAAAACACTAATAAGCACTAGGATCAAGAAAGGGAAGCCACAAACACCTACAAGAACTTCCATAATAATTGAAGAATCACCAAACAAGAAAGAGGAGCTAGGTCCCTTGGGAATGAAGAGTGAGGAAGGCATGTCATAACAAGAAATCCAAAAGGATCCCATCACCTATGTTATAAAGCCTATCACTAGGTCAACATCAACAAATAAAACCAAGGAACTTGTGACCCTCTTATAGAAATGAAAAAGCCTACTACGAGATCCTTAGATAGTGTTATAGGAAAGACTGTCAGTGCTACAAGAAACACATAAAAAGTTACGAGAAGGACAATAGCGACAAAGAGAAGGAAATGAAGCAACACCATAAGTGCAAGAGGGGGTAGATTCTCCAAAAACATCTAAGGGATATTTTCCAGAGTTTCTAGAGCCTAGCCCATAGCCAAATCTAATTTCTTACTACAGGTTCATTGAGGGAGGTAGAGTAATACCACACAAATTTTTAAACCCTCTCTTCTTTGAGCTTGAAAAGGAAATGACAAGAACACATTGCTAGATGCAAATTGCCAAGTGAAAGAAAGTAGAAGATGCGGTCCTAATGGAGGAAAAACCCGAAGAGATGGGAAGGGCATTGAGTGAGTTGAGAGACAGATAACACGTCATGAAGTTTCAATTATAGGTAGAAAACACATGGCTGAGGAGGTAGTTGCAGGAAAAAGAGAGCTAATTGGTCACCATGGCAAGCCCCTCCATGGAGCTACTTTAGTGTAGGATTCCATCCAAATAATATGCACTATACCTCAAGGATCAATGGTTGTAGTTTTAAATTAAGAAATTAGAAAAATAGGGGACTATGCCATTCGAAGACTATAAGCAATTCATAGAGCTATGTGACAAGAGCCCCGAAGACAAGGCCAAAATATATGAATTTTACCTACACAACTTTTCCTTGACATATTTGAATGTGTGGGACCCCAATCCAAAGTTGGGGGACTTGTAGTTGATGGCCCTTGCATCATGGATGAGTCATGAGAAGGTTAGGGCAAAGGAAGTGAAGAAAATAGTAGGAAAAAACGAAAGAGAGCCCCTCTACATCAAAGCATAACAAATAAATTCCATGGTTGTTATTAGTAACCACAACATAATTCCATTGATGCCCAACTTGCACCAAGATAGCTCGCTACACAAGAGAAGACAATCTCCTATTTTGAGAACGCTTTAAGATTGTTCGGGAGTGAAATCCAACAAGAATGCTAGAGGAGATGGAGCAACCTGCCACACTATCAAAGGCTCAAAGAGTACGTCTCCCCTGGGAGGTTGAGAAATACATTAGAAAGGACCCACCTATATAATAATTCCATGCAAAGACTAAAGATCAATTGGATTTCACTAAAACTCAATCCACCCATGTTGTTGGGTCTATTAGAAGGTAGGAAGGAAGAAGAGGAAAGAAATCAGTGCAAAGATATAGATAAAAATGCAGGGCTCTATCCTCAAGATGAAACTCCATGAACAGAGGTCTGGGATGTCAAAGAGGCCAAAAGGGCTCTGAAAGATATGGATATAGACTAAGTTTCTCAAAGGATGGGAAACACTTTCAATAGGGGGGCGATGATGAGGCTCACCAATAGGTAAGCTATACGGGTCACAATGCCACTTTCCAAGTTATTAAAATTAAACCATCTCAGATTTATTTACATATTTTGTTATATTTTTCTTAGTGAGAAGGGTGAAGGTGAATTACTATGTCATGTGGCCTATAATGTATGAAATGCATGAATTGGAGCAGTTTTGTGTGGACCTAAGTGTGGGAACTCAAAGTGGGAAAGAAAGAGATATTTTAGGAGATTGGTCACCCTCTTTAAGTCCTCAAATCATTCAAAGATTCCTCCACCATATCGCGTTAGCTAGGAGTTGCTAGTAGCCAAGCCAACCGAGTCCATTAGTAGCCAAGCCAATGATAGTTAAGAATGAGCCATTCTCTAGTTAGGGAGCTAAGTCTCCCTATTTTCTAGGGAGCTCTTGGGAGCTCCGATTTTGTATAAATAAGAGAGTCAAGAGACTCATTAGGAGTCAATTTTTTGTTGTACCCAATAGGCCATTTCGAGCCAAAACATTATGTTTGTTATTGTTATGTTGTATTGGACATTTTTATGATAATGAGAAATTATACCTTAATCCAGCACTGAGTTCACTTAGAGGGGTGAAGCTCTTGGTTTAAGACCCAACCCTTGTAGCATAAGTTTCTCTTTCTATACCTGTATTCCTAACTTAAAATGATAGTTAGCTCCTTAAGTTTATTTATGTTTTGTTTATCTTAACAAGTATTTGAATTATTCATTAACCTAGTTTCCATTAGTTTGAAGAGGTAGATCAGTGGTGCAGTAGTGAAGGAAACTACTTCAGAATATCTTCTGACAAAGGCTTCTATCTTATCTCCCTCATGGGATCATGATGAGAGGGACCCACTCTCACAGCCCCCCAAAAAAAAGGTTTTCTTTTGGTCATTGCATATCTTAGGGTTCATTCTTAGCTAGATGATTTTTTATGATTTCTTGGAGGCACCTACAATTATTATCTTCTTTCCTTAAGTTTTTTGTAGCTTAACAAGGCATTCCATTTCATAGATCTAGTCCTTAATAATAGATAGATCAAATTTCTCAAATTAAATTCATCTTTTCCATGTTGACATGTAGTGACACATAAATGAAAATAAAAATAGGTTTTGTTACAAGGGTCATTGATCTGTAGGGAGAAACGCATCCAGCCAACCTCACCTAGGTCCTCTCAACCTTTTGCCAAGGCATACCGGCCCATAGTGAAAACCTCTGTTTTGCAGCCACTGTGAGCAAGCAACCTTAGCCAAATCCAACCTCCTTGGAGTTTTTGGCTTAGTCTTGGGTAACACGCACCTTCCCTACACCTTCTATCACCATAATGCATATATCTAGAACCTCATCTCACTTTTATTTCTCCCCTAAGCCCTTCAACTAACTTCCTGTAGCAAACCATGTCATTGTGTAGAATATGAGGACATCCTGCAGTTGTTTCCTGTAGCATCGACAGGATCTCTTGTACCATATTGTTTGACATTTTTTTCACCAAAGAAGGTAGTATAAGAGTAATTAGGCCCTCATCATGGATTCCATTCCTATTAGTGTGACTTGAGATTACCTCTCCCATGCCTTCTCCCTCTACAAGATCAGACAAAATAGCATGGAATTTACATTTTTGAATTTAGAAATTAAAAGATTGTTTTTTTGAAAATGTAAAATGAGGTAGTTAGTGCATGTATGTATGAGTCTTAGAATGATATAACAACCTTCCATTTCCAAAAAATCCTAATAGCTAAAGGATAAATTACAAGGTTAGCATAGTTCTTTTCTGCAAGTAATTTGTGTCATTTCCTAGCTAGATGATTTATGGCATCTGATAGAATTTACCATTTAGTAAATTTCATTTCCTAAATAGGAAAGCATTTCCTTTCATGCATTAGAACTAGATTTACATTCATTTTTAGTAGTCAGACCCCTTCTAGTCAATGGAAGATTGGTTTGGAGCACTAGTGGTCTATCACCCCAGTTGAGAAGTGACATGAGTAGAATGTTGCATATGTTGTGCATATAGCATTGTCACCTCCAAGTTTGTATGAAACCTTGGGTTGATAAATAAAGTTTGTATCCCTAGGAAATGTAGCATCCTTGTTGCAATACTGAGGCTCATCATCAACAAAGATAATTGACTCACTATTCTATTTTAACTCACTCCCTTGATTTCTAGAGTTTGTTCTAAACCATTTAGCAATTTCCATTTTATGGTCTGTTAGGTTGCTCCAATAATTCTTATCAGGATTCCTAATTTACCTGCTGGTAACATTATAATCCCCCAATTTATAGTACTTCTTAGCTCATTAGATATGTAATTGATGAAGTTTCTAAAGAAACCACAACACTCATCTCTAATTATACAAAGTTTTTGAATTGAATATTGATTCCAAATAAAGGATTTATTCACCCTTTTCATGGTCTATTCAATTTCACCCGAGAAACATCATGCTTTCAGTCTTGTTTTCAGGTTTGGTCCATTTTCTCTTAGTTATTCCTATGTAAGGCTGATGGTTTATTCATCATTTCAGAACTCTCTTCCAATGCCGTCATGTTTTTCTAGCTTCCTTGGGCTCTTAAAATATCAATACAACAACTATTCTCAGCTTGATAGTCTATAATTGGTTTATACAGTTTTTTTTGTTTTCATTACTTTATCCATTAACCACAATTTTCAGTAATATCATATCCTTTCCTTCTTATATACAAGTTATTTAATAGATCCTTCACATTTGTGTTTGTCGACGTTGAATCTTTCTCCACCTTGTGGTTGATGTACAAGGCTTCCCCATCTGTTAGGATTGACTAACCGATGTCCCCAAGGTATCTTCTTTTCAACCAATTCTCTTGATTATAAAATATTTATATTATATTCCATGTATACATTTTGAAAAAAAACTCTCAATACTCCTTTATCAAGTAGGTTTATTCCATTAGGTTGTGATCCCTTTTTTTACCACCAAAAATAAGATAACTAGTGTTTTCCTATTTGATTATTCATTTTTTTTTATTACTCGTTGCATGAGCATATGTATTAGGCAACAAATATTCAAAATATGTTGGTGCACTCAATTTGGAGGAAATTCGTACATATGTTTCCTTTCATCCTCCATTTGATTCTTGTTCTTTTAGTTGTATTTTGGGGTATTCTCATCGATATATTCTTTATGAATTTCTTCATAAAGACTTTTTTTAACTACTTTTACGATATTACAATCCATGGTCTCATTAATATAATTATAACTACTCCATCACAGAGAGAATGTTAAGGTTCAAATATTTCTCCCATAACCAACCTATTTTGGTTTCTGAACTGAAAGTGAGTATGTTGGTTTTCCAAAGCACTGTTTAATAAGGAAAGATCAAATTACTTATCCATTATGTGCACTTCCCCATGTGTGTAAATATGTATTAATTTAAGAGCATGGTTGTTTGTTGTTTTTAGCAAATCACCAATGTAATATGTTGTAAGAATATTTTAACTTACCAAATAAAATTATTTATATTACATTCTCTATGTTGTATATATCAACTTTCCTGTAATAAAAGTTTTCATAAAATAAACTCAAACCTTTACCAAATATGTTTAAACAAAGAAATAACTTTAATAGGTTATCAATCCATGTCAAAGTCTTCTTACAAGTCTGTGTGTACCCTATCATGTCAGATTGAATATGCAACTTGATGTTTTATTTAGAGCACTAGGTTACTATGCTAGTTTCCTCTTCATTGATTTTCCTAACTCATAAGACTAGAGTATCTTATCTCATAGGCAAGGAATAACATTTGAGTAACATCAATGATGTGCAAGTTTGTTGATTGCCAATGTTATTTTCCCAAGTCCTATCTTGAGTATTATGTTTATGTAGTCCACCATTCCACAATTATTACAATCCACTGGTATTGAATAAATTATGTTTATACAAATTTTGTGGTATATCTTACTCTTGCGACTTATTTCATAGTAGCAATAAGGAGGATTTTGAGATACAAAATTCAATTAACCTAGATTACTAGGTTCATAATAGATCACAATTATATCTGAATTTTTTGCACATGCAATAGTACTAGTCATCCTTTACATTAGATTATGGAGTAGTAAGTGCCTCATTCCTAAGGAAGAAAAGATCACTTTTTTAATCATTCAATTGAAGAATAAGTTTGGCTCACTAGATAATTGGTACCAATTTTTTTAATTTTTTTTTAACAGGGGGGTTTGATTCTTCGCTACAGTACAATCCACAAAAAAATGAGAAATGGAAAAGGGGGATTCTCATATATATTTACTTTCCAATGGAATGTTGATTGAATGGTGAGAAATCAACAGTTGTTTATGTCATAATCCATACACCAAGTCCCCTATTCAGGGAAAGTCCTCCTATTTCTTATTGTGTAATTAGAACTAAAGTACCATGTGAATTTGATGGAGAAACTCCCCATATTATATTTTTTTCTTTTAGAGAATTCTGAGATCTTAGCGAAATATAACTTTGGCATTTTTCCAAAGGTGGTTGTTTCCCTGGAAACTTTCATCAGAACCTTTAAATTCTGAAGCTCATTTGACACCTTAAAATACTATAAAATAACTTACCTCTCCATTGACTAAATAGCCTAAATCTCCACCCAAGTACACTGATATTAAAATCTATGAAAATTATACTTGGCAAAAAATACTTTTTTTCTACAAATTTTGAAACATAAACTTAAGAAAAATGGAACAAAACCTTCTACATGCATTGCACAACAAAAGAACATGATCTTTACTAATTCGGGTGTATCCTCCCAGATAACATTTTACCAAAAGGATGGATAATGAGTTGGTCAAAACATAATGAGATCATGTACATTAATTTGTTTAGACATAACCAAAATGGATACAGAACAACTATATGATCTACACTACATCAACTTTGTTGTTCCCAGGTTTTTTGTAAAGCAATAGAATCATGGACTATTGAATAGTAACTATGAATCATTCACATGCGCTTTCTTGTAGCTTTACCAGTAAAGAGGATATTTCCCTTGACGTCTGTAGGTTGGTTCAATAATACTTTCCTAGCTTCAGAATAAATGGCATAATACATAGAATGATTGAGAAAACTATTCGCCAACAAGTGATAATATTCCAAAGCCCTAAATCTATATATTCTCGCACTACTACTATAAATACATGAAGATCCATCACACGAAATGACATAGATGAGGATAGGATAGAAAAACATCAATGGTATGCAATCATACTCTATTTTACAAGCGATATTATTAGGTTCAAGGGTTGAACCTAGCTCTTTGATACCATCTGTCACATGCCCAAACTCTTGCAATATCTTTTTCTATTTTTTTTAATACATCTATACTAATGTTAAGTGATAACTACTCCAATTCCTTGACCTATTCACATGCATGTTCCTTCTATCTTAAAACTTCTCCAAAGAGGTGGTCATTTTGATAAAGTATTATACATGGAAACCAAGGGACTTCAAATACCTTGTTAAGATCTAGGGGCCATTTTTATTTTTATTTTTACTATATAATATCTACACACTTATTTCTATCGATTTTATTCATTTATTGTTCTTTGTCACCTCGTTGGTACACACCATTGGCTAAACCTTGTACTCTCATATTATCTTGAATGTAACGAATGTATACGAAAATGGTTCGTTAACAAATTTTACTATGCTAATACCTAATGGTAGATCAATTCCACATTCTAATTCTTGATTTGTACGTTCTCATTTATAGGTATGGTCACCAACAAAAGTGTTTGTGTGATCAACTCACACCATGACAATTGACTCTAGTTGTTGTGTTCCATAGGTTGGAAATTATCAATTCATCTCGAATCTGTGTGAAGTTACTGTGGTGTCGCCTATGAATATCTAACCAAAAAAATCCGATCCCGAGATCTCCTGTGTTTTCTTGACTTTAAAATAGACATATTTTCTGCCACAGTATTAGACATAGGCATATTTTTTTTCTTATTATGTATATATAGGATTTTCACCTACGTGAGTAGTTTAAATTATTCAATTATATCCCTTAATAATTTGGAAATGATGTACGATCATAAATTATGACGGGATTTGTTAAGGTTTTTTATAGTCTTAGATAGAAAGAAAACTGTTTTGGTCCAAGGCTACTATTATGTAACTTATATTTGAATCTGTCATTCCATATTATATACGAATCTGTCATTTCATATTTTGTTAGTTTTATTTCAATTCTACACTTGTAGTTTTTACTTTGAGTTAGAGATTTATTGTAGCATGAATGGAAATTTTTATAGGTAATCCTTGTTAAAGCATGACATGTGTAACACTTTTACTTTTTTAATAGAATTGGTTTTATTCTAATGTACAATATTGATGAGTTTGTTATCCTTCGAATTTCATCCATTATCCATATTCAAGATTCTCTTAATAACTCAAACCATTAGCCATATTCAAGATTCTGAACCAATTTACAACTTTCGACTAGTGAGAACCATATATGGCCCCTATCATAACTAAAAAAAATTCCGTTAGGATTTCAACCTAAGCTTCTTATTACTATTAATTACTGTTATTGTATGATATTCTTAGAAGAGATAATAAAACCATGATTAAATGAATAGTTTATTTGTCTAGAGTTTCTCTTATCATACAAAGTATCATAGTGTTTTTAAGATTCGATTTCACCTAACCATTTAGTGTAGATACACAAACTATATTTGATTTTAACTACTAATCGATTCTGCTAGACTTACAAGAATATTATATGCATATTGTTAAATTTCAAGAACACAATCAATATTGTAGGTTCCCTTATGTAAAATTTTATTCAATAATTCTTTATTCTTTTGTTGTTTAATTTATTTAATCTTGTTACATACTCCCGTGAACCTACTAGAGAATCTTTGATACTATATTTCATGATCCACATTTGATATGTCCTACTAAAAATTTTAAGACGTTACCGTACTATAGAGATCGTAACGAGATTCTATCAACTAATTTATAAAAGTAAACTCATCCATGCACAAATTTCTAACAAATTTGTCTTTTTTCTACTGTTAGAGGATACAATGATTATCTTGCATGTAAGGATTTAGATAGATATATATTTTTTATTTATCAGTATGAGGAATAATAAAGTATACAAACACAGAGAATGCTTAATCGATTTCTAAAATATTTTAGTATATATGCATGCATAACTTGTCCAATATACCATGAGATAAATATATGATTAAGTTTACCTAAAATTTTGTTTACTATTTAGTATTTAATATTAGTGCATCAACATAAAAACAATAATCTGTCATGATATTAAACTTATAAGAAGGGAAAATGACCATATATCTGACTGTAATTAGCTGCATGGGAAATACGCAAAAACGAAACATGTTCTACCCAGCTAGGAACTCTCTGAACAATGCCGTCCAAGCTAATATATTCTTTCTTTCTAGAACCAACCTTTTTTTGGTTCCAATGTGGCTTAGTTTATAGATTTTCTTCTTGGTAGATTTTTAACAACGTCTTGCTTTAAGGTCTATTAACCTTTTGCCCAGATCTGATTGTTTTAGTTTAAAAAATATTCTTTTATTTTTCTTTGAAGTGCGCTTTTATCTCCTGTGGTGATTTATTCCTCCCCATTTGGCAGTTCTCTTCAACTAACAGGTTAACATCATATTTCTCTTCCATTATGTTAATATTTTTAATTATTTTTTTTTCTGGGGATTTTAGGAGACTTTTAGGAAAGGTCCAACATGTGGACTTTAACCACTAACAACTTTTTCTAAGATGGGAAGAAGTCTTATGAAAATCTAGTTCTCTTTCTTGGATATTTCTAAGGAATTTATTTATTAATTCAATAATAATAAAAATATTTACATTCATCACATAATTCCCATTTTGGCTTCCATAGCCATTAAATGAAAATAGTATAAAAACAACTAATGTGTAAATTCCTAAATTCCATATTTTCTAAACACCAAAAGGAAATGTGTCCTGGATTTTTTTTCATAATAGCTTCCTTAGTGTTAAAGTTCTTATATTGCAGTTTGCTTTGACAAATTTCTCAATTCTAGAGTAACTATAATCCTATCTTCAAGTCACATCCATTTCTTAGCATGTTTCCACACATGTTGAATAGGTGCTTTAAACTTTTATCAACATATCCCACAAAATATTGTTACCCTACACCCAAAAAGCTTTCAACATGCACCCAACAAGGCCAGCAACATTTTTATAGCATCAACACAATACAATAGGTCCTTTCGTAAATTTATTCATGGATATTCTAAGTGACATGGATTCCATTTAATGTGGAATTCAAAATATGGAATTGCAAATTTCTTTTCATATCACTTACATAGAGGGAAAAATAATCAAGGACTACTTGCATAATCTTATTTTATGTTGTTCTATTGATACCATAATATGAAATATGCATCTTTCATGCATAACTTAAGTGTAGGACAACAAACTATCTCTACCACATTTGTGTCTGTTATACTATTATCAATTCCACTTGAAAGTGGTCTTAGTCCATCCCGACTACTCGAACACTTGTTTCCATACCTTTCCATAAGCCCACACAAGTATGAGGAAACATAAAATAAGGAACTCACAATACCAATATAGGTAATTGAGGGTATCTTGAAATATTCAATTGTCATGGTCAAAACAACAAAATGTAATTTCAAAGATCTATAACACTCCTTTCCCTTTTTACGCCTTATTCATGATTTTCATTTAACTTACTCCCTTGAGCTTTTCAATTTGGTATGCATTGTAGGTTGTTATGAAGATTAGGCGCATCCTACTCCTATGTATAACAATGGAGTCTTTCCCTTTTTCATTTTTATGTACATCGATTGTCTTAACAAACAACATGTTAGTATAATTATTTTCATTAATACTAGATATATTCCCACACACAAACACACATATGTATGTGTATATATGTTAAGCAATAACTCAACTAGAAAAATTTGCTTCGCTCTATTAGGCTACTCTAGGAAATTCAATCTCCATTCCTAGTTTATCTGGTTACATCATACCAATCAACCACTTTTATGGTCATTTTGGTTTTAAAAAAAATATACTTTGCAAAGTTTCTAACGAAACAACAATGTTGATATCTAATCCCCTACAATTTTGAGACCATTTCATCCTTATTATTTATGCCAAATAAAGGATTTATATTCCCTTTTTATGGTCTATTGCAACTCTTCTGGAGGGATTATATGTTTTCATTCTTGATGTTTTTCTTGATCACTTTTACTTTAATCCATTTCTATGGAAGGTTGATCATTTTTGCATATTTTATGCACCATCTATGACTACATTTGTATTTTCTAGTTTCTTGGGGTAGTTAAAATGCCATTATTACTATTATTTTCAACTTACTAGTCTAAAATTTTTCCAACGTACTTTTTCATTTTCATGATTGAATTTTCATTTTACCACAATTTACAAATATCACACATTTAATAGGTCCATAAGATATGTGACTATCCCCATTTTCCTAAGCCATTCTCTTGTAAACCAATTCTCTTATTTACAATTTTCATTACTTTATATTCAATGTATATGTTTACAAGGAAGCTAACAACAATCCTTTACTAGGCATGTTTGAATATTAGACTTCTATCTTAGTTTTTAATTATAGTATAATGTAATATTGTGTTAGGTAATGTTTTCTTCTATTACATGAAAGTATAGAACACTCATGATCATGAATGCCTTATTCAACTATTAAATTTCTAATCCTTTGTATGCTCAACGTATAGGATGCTACTAGTTCTAGAGTTTAAACCCATTTTTTTTTCTCTGGTTGCATGAAGTTAGAAATTTTCCAATGATTTTTTAAATATCTCAGTGCACTCAAACTAGAATAACTTATGCATATGATACTTTGAATCCTCTCCTTAATTATTTCTTTCTTTTCGGTACAATTATATATATATATTCTTTTTAAGGTATCTTAATCGTTAGAAAATTTTGAACATTTTCCTTCTTTGAACCCTACCTTATATGGAACAAGGTTTTGGTACAGCTAATTTTCTCAATGATCCATACTTGCACTATATTTTGAGCCCATAAGACTTACAAAAAAACTTTTATCATTTATATTTTATTTATATGCTTGTGGGTTCTCAACCCTTGTTTCTTTGTTTTCATATAATAAAAAATTCTGTTTTTTTTCTTTTCGCCATATTCTTAACTACCCATACAAGGTTACTTTCCAGGATTACAACACTTCAAAGAGCAACTTCAATAGAATAACTCTGGTTTATCCTAAAGTCTCTAATAATGAATTCTAATAATATGATCTTTATGATGAGTTTTCCATATCTTCCTTGTTAAATAATGAAAATGACTTTTCTATAATTTCCTACCTCCAATTTCCTTTTAGTCTTATTTCTATGGTTAATTTCCTCATCAAAACTCTAATAAAACCTTTTTACTTTCGGTGGAGATCCAAACATTCAAAACATAATTTTTAGCCCATGGGATGTCTTTCCATGGTGAGAAAATTAGTGAATATATTTGTGTGATTCCCCTAGGGAACATTATCCATTCCACCACTATATCCTAGATATAGAAACAAATTTCAACAACTTAAAATGTGGACAAAATGAAGCCCAAATATGATATGAAGTAAGTGAAACTTGGAACCTAAAATAGGCCAATAATCACTCATCATATGCAAACTCCTAAATATCCACAAATCCCCTCATTTTCAACCATAATCATAATCGTAACAATAGATGTACCCTTGTTACCCCTATTATTTCCTCGAGGGTCAATAGGCTATAACAAGAGTTTTTTTTTTTTTTTTTCTTTCAACGACATCATTTAGTCTCCATTCCACCTACAGGCGTAAGTTGTGAATTCAATGTGATGTTTCAATAGAATAATCATATTAACTTAGGATTTAGACTTCATAAATTTCCAACTCTTCAATTACAATAGAACTTTCCTCTAATTTAATACTCGAATTATTTGTTGCATAATGCGGGACAACAACTGAACGAAACATTTATGAAACCTACCTCATAACCTTGAGTCATTTTTTCTCCATTAGGTAAGCCCTACTAACAAACACCTGATTCAAATAGGCCCACAAATTTTACCATAAATGGATTTTTTGTTCTCTTACAAATAAATTAACTCTACATCGACCTTGAGAACACACATGAAAGTGAATTGGAGTTTATTACCTTCTTTCTCTATACATCATTATGAAAAAATAAATTTGAATTTTCATAACCCATCATTTTCTACAAAATACTTTTAATTTTTTTTTCCGCTATCAGATTTATCATTTTAATGTTCTACACGTTTCTCTATAAGGGGTCTTCTTTATCCTTTTATGCTTTTGTATCAATAGATTTATGACTAAATGTTTTCAGCCAAACACCTTATCATCTTATCTTATTTCATGTCCATGAATTTAGTTTTTGGAGGTGTATCTTCCCATCCCAACTCCACCTAAAACTCTTCTCCTTCAGCATGAGGTTTATCTTAGACTTCTTCCATTTCTCACTTTTCCTTTTCTCTTGCTTTTATTACACAAGCGTCACATCAATTTACACAATGCAAAATAGTTTTTGCATTTTTTTTCCAATATGGTTTTCCCTTAGGCCTAGTTTTGAGCTTATGGTTGTGACACCATATGTAACATATCAAAAGGTTTCACATAAAAAAAAAAAATTCTTCTTTATATAAATATCAAAAGTGACATTGTATCTCTTCATTTCAGTCCTTAGTACATTAGTTTCATGGTACTTTCTTGAAGACAATAACCTTGTGTAAGCTTGGAAATTCTTGTTTTAGTATCTATAGGTTTGTTCTTTATAGGTCCTGGGATTTTGTTTTTCATTGAATTCTTCATTAATTTTCAAAGGCTGCAACAATTATTTTTTGTGTCACCTAATTGGAACTTTCATGTTTCCCTAGCTCTATTATCCTAGACCATTTTCTTTGTGTACCATTTGGAAACTTCTAGAGAAATAATTATGGCGTGACCTACCCTATGCTATCCATTATGAACTTACCATTAGTCCACCACTCAACCACCTAGATGCCACGTCCTCTTGGCTCCCTTGTAGTTGAGACTTTAAGCTTGCGATCCCTTTGAAACGTCTTGGGACAAGCCTCCAGGGTGATGTGGTTATGGGGTCCTCTGCAAACAAATAGAAAATTCCTCTTCCTTCCGTTTAATCCCACTTCATTTCTATTGTGATAAATATCATTTACCACTCATTGTTTTTCACTAACACCCCTTATGTGGTGTCGTGGTAAAGGTGGGAGGGGACCTACTTTTAATGAGGATCTTCAATAATGCAATTGGTGGTTTGGAAATACAACGCATAACAGACCCCCCTTGTTGGTTAACACTTGAGCAACCATGGGCCCTCACATTAGTTATGATCAATGAGTGGGGACATGTGGTGCATGATCTATCCACGAACATGAATTTCAATTAATCATCATTCACCAGAAACTACTTTGTCAACCTTGGCAAGACCACCTATTTGGGGTGTGCTAACCATGTGCCTAGCTTTACACCATATTTATCCTTGAAAAGCCTAAAATTTTTGACTTCCAACCTTTGACCTTGAATGTATTTTGATGTCGGAGGTCTTTTGCAAACTCCCATATAACATTGGAAAGATATTTCTAAGCATTATCCATTTGAGTAGTTTCCATGTGCACTTGAGTTGATATTCTAAACCATAAATGCCTCTAAAGTCTATGTTTGTTGACCAATCTACTTTTACCCACATGTACATTTTCCATAAATGATAACTTATGCCTAACAACCCCCTTCTTACAATTATATAATCCCAACATGTCGGTATAATAATTACAATATGCAATGCTCACATTATATAAACATTTGCAAGATAAACATTATGATATCGACCCTTCGATATAAACATTACAATAAAGTTGGTGTGGGTAATAGTTGTGACCCCATATATAATCTGACAAGAGAGGGATGTTAACATATCTGATGGTTCATATTTAATAGTGGACGCTCGCACCTCCCTATGACATCACCATGTGGGGTCCATGTTCATAGTTATGATGTAGGCTTCACCAAATCGATCTAGAGGTCAAAGACCACTCCTACCAGATCAATCAAATGTGGGGTTCTAAGCTCGTTCTAGTATGGAGAAGATGTGGGGGGGTCCACTTTTGGATCCCCACCATCCATTGAGAATGCATCTCACTTGTTGAAGGGATAATGCCATGACAATTTGATGCCAAGTGACATGTGCCATATGGCACAATCTCTTGACAAATATATTGGAAAAGGGGTAAGCTCCCTCGTACCTTTGGGCTGCAGTTCTATTCCTCATGTTCGAACATGAGGTATTATCATTATGTTTGTTCATATGCATAAATTTTACCACATGGGGTTCGATTCTTGAATTGTAATAACTTTACCCTTGTTTTAAAATGGTGTCTAGATGGTGTTTCTCTGAAGGGACATTTAGGTATATTTTTAGGTTTGTAATGGTGAACCTGCGAATGAAAATTTTGGTTTCTGCATGTATTTCTGGGGACATATAACATCCATTTCGGCATATTATTTTTTTACTATACATTGGTAAAAAAAATTTGTGGTGATAAAGTTGACATTAGGTAAAGGAATATTTTTTTTTTATTTGAAAAAAATAATTTCCTATGCTTTATTATTGGATGTCTTGAAGCTAGCATGAGGTTAGAATTTTGTGCCTAGGATGGGATGGCAGGATGACATAAGTATGTTGTCTAGAGATGGCAGTGGTATTTACATTAAATATTCGCAAGGATACTTGACAATGTAAGTACCCCTCTCCCCTTTCCTATCTATTGACAACCTAATTAAGGTGATGAGTATTAATTTTATTGCATTAATGGTCCAACAAAATATATGAAAATATCCACTGGTGTATGTTATGGCATTGAGAAGGACATCTATTGCATTTGCTGCACATTCATTGTAGGAATTTAAAGGTAAGTTGCTCAGACAAAAAATCAAAGGACACCACTCACAAATAGATCACAGATCAGTACACCAGTATTATTAATGTGGTTAAAACCCTCAAAGAGGGAAACAATCCACGGCCTGAGCCAACGCGACCACTTCAAGAAATTTATTAAAAGAACAAAATTTACATAAGCTTCTTTCCTGGACGATTACCCTACAAATGATCCTCCATGCTCTTTAAATAGAGATCATGGACCAATCAAGTGTTAAGCCATGGATCAAGTGTCGGTAATACTGAGGAGAGAATGAATCGCCGGATCACTACATATCATGACCATCGGATTGTAAGTTACAAAAGTACATAGTATGGAAACAAACCTTACCTAACTCTACACTAGACCAAGTTATACTTCACTATTTCCTATGTGTCGGAATATCCTAACATCCCCACTTAAGAAGAACATGGGATAGGATTGAAGGATGTACAAATATGACACAATAGGAGAAGGAAGGAGGCATTAGAGCCTATCCCCCCCTTAGTGACAACTTCCAGAACTCTAACCATAAATCGAATTTTGGTAAACTTCACCTCTGTGAGAGCCTTTGTAAAGATGTTTGCAACTTGGTCATCTATTGAACAATATTGCACTTCAAGAACATGGCCGTGAGTGAGCTTTTTGATGAACTGCATGTGCAGTTCAATGTGTTTGTTGCGCTGATGTTGGACTCGATCTTTGCATAGTTGAATGGCACTTTGATTATCACACCAAAGTGTAGTCAGATGCTGCTGCTGAAAGCCAAACACTGACAGGATCTGACAAAGCCACATGGCTTCCTTACTAGCTTCTACGACACCCCGATATTTTGCTTCTGTTGAAGAAAGAGAAATGAAAATTTTTTCCTTGCAAGCCCATGTAATAGGTCCTAAACTAAGAGTGACCACACAACTTGCAGAAGAATTCTGATCATTAGGGTCACCAGCCCACTCAGAATTAGTGAAACCAACGAATAGAGGAGGTGCTTTTGCACTATAATGAACCCCAAACTGAATTGTACCTCGAACTTAACGAAGTATTCTTTTAGTTGCTTTCCAATGACTTTCATGTGGGTTTTGCATGAACCGAGCAATAAGGCCAACAACAAGGGAAAGGTCAGGCTAACAACAAGGGAAAGGTCAGGAAGAGTATGGGTCAGATACAATTTTTTTCCTACAAGTTGACTGTATAAGGTAGCATCAACTTCAAGGGAAGAACAAGTCATTGAAAGTTTGGCTCTAGAATCAAAGGGAGAGGGGAATGGCTTACAGTCTTCCATGTGAAGATGGCATAGAAGATCAAGGCATACCTGGTGTAGAGCCTCTAACTTGCACCTAATTATCCATCATTACCTACAATTTTTCCTCACTTATCCCTCTCTTTTGCCCTATTTTCCTCATAAACTTACCCAGATCATTACATTTGATGTCTTTAAGCATGATTGGTTGACTTTGCTAAATGTTTGACTGTTTGTCTAGATTTTTGACATATGCACAGAGTTTCCGCAGCTGTCTAGCAATTCCGCAGCCATTCAGCAATTCCGCAGCCTTTTCATTGATCCCCATGTTCCACGTGTCATTTTGAAAAATGAATCACATGGGCACGTGGGAATGAAGGTGTTGAAGGTTCCTGTGTTATTGGCTTGGTCAGCAACACCACGCATACCTCTGGTCAACGAGGATCCAACTTCGGTCAACAAAGCCAGCTGAGACGGTGCTGCGTGAGCTAAAAGGTTATGTCACTCCAGATGGCAACTCCTCCACTCTACGCAGGTCATGGGAGACAGGATCCAACCTTGGATTCAACCTCCATGATGACCGTACCTTCCAGAACACCCACGAACCTATTGATGTGTTGCTGAACCATTTAATTAGCATGTTGTCAGTTAATTTCCAGTTTCATATTTTACGCAGTAGGTAGTTGTTCACTTGCTTATAAAATCCAGCGTCTGTGCACGCTTAAGGATTAGTTTTTAGTTTTTTTGTTTATGTAATTGCTACGCTTTTAGTGAGCACAGAAACTATGTTTTGAAGCTACTGTTTCAGCACTTTTTGACTGTAATTTCTGCATTATGAATTAATAGAAGACTGCTGTTTGACTCCTTTACGTAGCTGATCTTTCTTTGGGCTTTGTGGATGGAGGGCCACAGTTCATAACAGCCTTTGTACAGTAATTTACTTTTATGTTCTTTCCATTTCCTTCTTTTGAATTCAACAATTTTCCTTTTCTTTAACACATGTACAGATTTGATTTACTTTCACTTTCATTTCATTTCCAGCATTTACTTTAGACTGATCAGGACTGTCTTTTGCAGGTGTTAGCCCGGGATTATGTGTCTTTGTGTATTTGCTTTATCTCTAATAGTATTTTCAGTTGTCATATTCATAGTTGCTGCCTTTACTCTGTTTTCCTAACTGATTTCTAGTTTAGTTTCTCAAGTTGTATGCTAACATATTGATGGTCTCTTTATCATAAGCTGTTCATCTTTAAGAGATCAGAATATTGATAAATTACAGCTTGCTTTGAATACTTTTTAGACTTATTTCTAACTACTTCTTAATCGTGTTTCACATAATACCATATGTTGGAAGTAGAGAGTTAGGAAGAGTTAAACATTATAACTGGTCTTTAAAGTAGTTTTTCTTATCTTTTTATTGCAGCAGCATGAGTAGTGACTAGTGCTATTAGAAAGTGGTTATTTTTTCTGTTTTGCTTTCAGTTTCATTTTAAGTTATTTCTTTCAAGCTTTTTCTTTGCAAGTTTAGAGGTAGTTAGAAACCACCAAGTAACACACACTCACTCATTTAGAAATCACCCTACACACACTATCACTCATCTGTTTATAAAATCTCCATTCCATCTTAGGAAGATAAATTGACCACCAACAACCCCCCCAAACGACAAAAAGATCCAAGAGGTTTCCTAAGTACATATAGTACGGGTTGACAATTAATGAAATCAATTTAGAAACACTAAATTGACCAAACATTTTGGCGCCATTGCCGGGGAAGTGAAAATTGGGTAGCCAATTCTAAAAAAAAAAAAAGATTAAATAAGAAAATTTCAAGAAAGGAAAATTAATAACCTCTCAAAGTATGCTCTCCTCTTGCACTTAGAGTGAACTGGAGGATCAAAAAAGAGAAAGTTATTGGTTTAATAGTTCCTTGAGT
>APFE030228339.1:1425-14320 GCA_000404065.3 Pinus taeda
AGGTTGTGGAAGGCTAGGAGAAACAACACTTCCATATTTATAGTTGTGAAGGGTATGCTTCATAATTTTGATTTCCACTATGTCACAAAGCCCTTTTACTCTTTCCAATTGTTGTGGTGTTGCTCTAAAGAAGGTGTTGCTCTTTGTATCCTCATAATGTGCTATCATTTCCTCCGTGAAAATTGACCACGTAACAAGTCTTTTACGAGAACAAAGCCCTTTATAACATAAAATTGATCCAGTTCTAAATATGAAGATGCAATACATACCTTTTATAATAGTGGTACACCATGTAGATCAAAATATTGCTCCATTTGAAGTATCCAATTTACCGGATCCTTGCCATAAAACTTCCTCATCTTTCTTTTTCTTGATTTTAGGAGCTCGATCTTGAAACTACTGTAACTCTATACTTTCGGATCTTTAGGTTCTTAAATTGTGACCTGTAGTAGCCCTCTACGTCCTCTTTCTAATGCCACCAGTCTGATCCAAATTGGATTCTCCAAGAAGGAGTTATGCACAATCTCCCAACATGACCTAATTATAGAATAATTCAGTAGAGTGAACTTGCACGACATGCCACATGTCCCTGTTTCGACCTTTGGCTCTAAAAAAGATGTACAAGAAACTGCATTCTATCCTCGTTTTGTACCTTCTTACGAAATTTCAATCCGATTCTTAGAGAGAAAGTTATGACGATTTTCCCCAGGTCACCTGTTTGGAATGTAATTCAGGAGTCTACAAAAAGACCAACTTCCTTAGATCATATCTCTGCAAATATAGCGCACAAAGATTTGAAATTAGGACCCGAGGTTCAGCGTGATTTCTTCTCAAATGGGTTTTTTTTTTTCACTTCTGAAATGTCGCCAAAAAAAGCGTTATTGCGAAAATGCCACGATGACCTATTTGGAGCAGCGAAACCCTAGAATCCAAAGCTCTGATACCAAATGTTATGAAACCAGCTCACAAAAAGATAGAAAAGATAGTTGAACGCCTTAGAATTCAGCCTCTTCAAGGGGGCAACCTCCTTTACATTACACAAATGAGCAATTCTTGGATGATACAAATGAAAAGACCTCCTTTCTATAAACAGGAGTCTAAGGGGTCATAACATAATCAGAGCCGATATAACAATAATAATGTAGGGGCGCAATAATAACAATAGTGGGCTTCTATGGGGCACAATAGTAACAATATGATCACTACATGGGTACATCAATATAATAAGTGACTTGTACTAATAACAATAAGGGGTTACACTAGTAGTATAGGGGCCTAACAGGATGCATCTACACAAAGAAGTGAGAAAAAAATTGTCAATTTTAAAGAACATGAAATACAAATAGAAATTTTGCAGAACATTATTCAAACATGTGTGAGATATAAGTTCATCCATTGGCAGGTTTGTTAGCTCCTTAGACACTAAGGGTTGTTGGTTACATTAAGAAGCAAAAGTCCTAGTGGTTATTGACTCATGTAGTACCCATATATTCATTGATAAAAGATTGGCAAATCACCTCAATTGTTTTGTATATCCAATGACAAATTTTCAAGTTTTTGTTGCCAATGGAGAGTATTAATTGTCTAGGAAAATGCCACAACATAAAAAATGATTACATGAGAATACAAATGGGAAATCTCAATGTATGACATTCCAATTGGAGGTATGGATGTTGTTCTAAGGATTCAATGGTTGAGAACATTGGGTACAGTTTCTATAAACTATTATGAATTATTCATGAGATTTGAATTGAAAGGATTTCAATATGAGCTCAAAGGGTTAAAATTTGGACCTTGTCAAGCCGTCAAATCTCATAGAATGGAAAAGCTCCTAAAAATGGTTAGCAATGGAATTGTGGTTAAATTGTATTCTATGGAAGTTAAGTAAGAAGATGAAAATATTCTCAAGGAATAAAAAAAACACCTTGGAAAAACACCATAGTGTTTTCCAAGAAATTCCCAAAGGTATACCTCCATCCAGAGATCATGAACATCAAATTTAATTAATACATGGTAGCACTCCTCATAATTCCATTTTTTTGGTCGTCAATAGACTCATAAAATATGCACATTTTTGTGGAATTCAAAGTACATACATATCAATCCAAGAAACCAAAGTGTTCATGAAGGAAATTTATATACTTCATGGTCTTCCTAAGGTAATAGTAAGTGATAAAGATCCAAAATTCATAGGTAATTTTTGGAAAGGATTATAGAAGATGAGTGGAAAAACACTAATAATTAGTTTAACATATCATCCACAAATAGATGGTCAAAGAGAAATAGTGAAAAAAATATAGAAGGTAATCTACAATGTTATTCGTCAAATAAGAAATCTCAATGGATGAAGAGGCTTCCTTTGATGGTGGTATAATACTGCATATCATATATCAACTAGAATAACCACATTTGAGTCTCTTTATGTATATCCAGATCCTCACATCTCATGTTTTTTATAAGATAACTCCAAAGTACAACTAATAGAGTTACTAGTAGAGAAGACTAAAGAAATTTTGACAATTCTTAAGGAAAACCTTCAAATGGTGCAAAACAATATGAAGCAACAAATAGATCAACATTGAAGTGAAAGACAAGTTGAGGAGGTTGATTAAATATTTCTAAGGCTGCAACCGTATAAGAAATATACACTTAAGCAAAAGAAGAATAGAAAATTAGCTCCAAAACTTGATGGGCCATATGCGTATGAGTTAGAATTTCCCTCTTCTCATATTCATAAGTTTTTTCATATATCTTTCCTAAAAAAGGTTTTGGGACAAATTATGATATTGCAAAGATAACTTCCAAAATTAGATGTAGAAGGAAAGCCGATTCTTGAACCAGAAAATGTTATGGATCAACACTCTATCTCTTCGAAATAGAACCACTATGGAGTACCTAATCAAGTGGATGGACATATCTTTAGAAGAAGCTACTTGAGAAAATGAGCAATTCATGAAGGAACACCCTCAACTACAAGCTTAAGGGAAAATCCTTTTTAAAAGAGGGGGGATATGTTATGACCAATGGGCTATATATTAAAGACCTAATAAGCATTCATTATGAGTTTAATTAGTAGATTAGGAGGTTAACTAGAACTTTTCATGGTCCCATTTTATTATAATTGCACCCCTTGTCTCCTATATATATATTAATGATACTCAGTGTTAGCATCATCAAATATTGTCTTGTACATTGTGTTCATTGTAAAATAATGTTTCCCCTAAAAAAAAATATAATTATTGGTTTTTTATTATTTTTAAAGCACAAAATTCATAACAATCATCAACAATTAAATATTTTTAGTTTTTTTTTTAAAATCATATACTAATTAAAAATTAAACCATAAATTAAATATCATTAATATCAACAAAATGTTTGACCCATCAAATCACTATGTATAAGATACGAGTGTGATAATCAAATTAATAAAATACAAAAACACAATTACAAAACACACTTAAAATACACTTTAACCTAAAACCATATTAGGCAATGTTAAACTTAGCCTACATCCAATGTAGGAATATATTAAGAAAAGAGAAAGACATTTCAAAAGCAATTTTCATAATATACTCAGAGAAAAGGTGATATAGTTAAAAAAAAATCTCTTTTATTATGGCATCAAAGACATCAGTTTAGAAAATAGATTAAATTTTGAATGAGGGAAGGAAACGATTTTAAAAGGGTTGAAGGTGGTTGTACTCAAAATTATATTCTACAATCTTGGATGAAGAGGATGTATGTAATATATGTGTATGAATGTCAACTTTATCTATATTATAGATTTATATAATATGTTTTATAGTGAGAAGATATATAAATTTTATATATTTAGATTTAAAAACACATAAAAAAAAAATAAAAGACTTTTATAAATCAAATATACATGTTAAACAAATGTTTTTATGTGAAGATAACTAAGTATGATGGTTTTTTTAAGAGATTTATTAAGTTTATTTTTAACAATTTAGTTAGGGGTACTAATAGTTGAATCTACACGGGTATAATGAGCATCTAGGCATTGGTTAAGTTAATTTTTAAAAATTTGGTCACGGATATTACAATTACATGGCTTAATTGCTAATGTGTCTTATCAAGGTTTTGCCGAGATTATTGTTTGACCTAAGAAAACAAGGTTTCTTCACGTTAAATTAGTTCGTGATACAACTTTAATATATTGGGAGGATCTTAAGTGTGTGCATGTGGTCAACATATTCTTCTATTGGGAATTGATTTTGATAAGCCCTATACTAGAGTGGATTTGTTATTCATTAGGTTATCTAGGTTAGTATTCATGTAATTTTTTGTGTCCATAGTGAATTAGACTCTTTATTGACCTTTTCGATGGGTGAATTACTTATCACATATGTTTATGAAAAATTGTATTCTCAAGCATTAACGTTTGCTTTTGCAAATGATGTTTTGGATAACACTGTTATATTTTATATCTACAAATGCATTGGTTTGTTTGGTAGATGTTTTCAAGGAATTAGAGTTCAAGTTACATGCATTATTAATCTAGTTAGATGGAAGATGAGTTTAAGTTAAGTATATAATTAATCTATTGGCAGGGAAGATAATTATAATCATTGTGTTGATGAATCTATCATTCTATTCAAGATTTAGGAATAAAGTGTTACCATATGTGTTTTACACTACTAGTGGGGTAGGGGTTAGTGGCATCAAGTCTATCTTTTTTAGGAAACCATGAATGGAGCCTTAGAGTGCCACCACATATGTTTTGCATTGAAAGTAAAGTAGGGGTATTAGTAGGGGTAGGTGATACCAAGTCTATCTTTTGGTTGATTAGTGAGGACATACCCACATGGTTGGGGCATCCTTCGAAATACATGAACTATGGAAATATTATTCATTCTCGAGGGTGCCCTTTGAAATTAATATTTCACTCTTATTTATGTGAAAATGGTGTTTGCAAACAAACCTAATTGGATATTTAAAGATCTTCCACTTATTAGCAAACTCATTTACTGTTGAGAAGTGCAACAATAAAGTCTCAAATTGACTTTGCCTTAGTCAAATTGAGAAACTTAAAATTTCCACATTAGCAGACAACTTGGATGAGTTAACTTGTGTGAGATGGCTCTTGTCACTCAGTTAGCTTAGTAAATTCGAGCTAGAGGGCTTGGAGGTTAGTTAAGCATGCGTGATTGCTAAATTTTAGTAATCCAATTCAGTTATATCCAATTGAGTCCAGTTAAACTAGTTCTAATAGTTGGAGGAATTAGTGGAAGGTCAATTATCCAGTGGGACAACAATTTAACTCACTAATTATCCAGTTAACTAATCAATCAACCTAAAATAACTAGTGCATGTGGAGAATTCAAGTTCCTAGATGTAGTGGAGATTCCAAGGCAATGTAACAAGTAGTTGTAAACTAGTCTGAGTGTACAAGTGTTGCATGCAGCGAAATGATCAATCCTTGGGAATTGCCCAATCAATTGTAGGAAAATTCCTAAAAAATAGGGGCTAATTCTCTAGGAATTGCGCGAGGAAATAGGGGCTCAAGCAGAGGCAGAAGTTGACTAAGTTTGGGTAAGAGCTTCCCATTGAATAAAGAGATAGGTTATTCACTTGCAAGTTGAGCTTAGACTGAGCTAGTAATTGTAATAAATATATATTCATTTGATGAATGCAAATAAGATTGAGGGGGGTTTCCCAGTTAGATTGCTCTATAAAAAATACCATGAATGTGGGTTATTTCTTATTGCATGTCTAAGATTGTTGTTCTAAATTGTGAATTGAATTCTGCAAATCAGTTGAGTAGAATTGTGTCTCTTGATTTAGATTAAAATTTCTAGAGCAGTTACAATTCTATCACCAAATTTCGACATGGTATCAGAGTAGGAATTTCGAATTTGTTTCTCAAGAGGTTCGAATTTGTAGCTTCAATGTAGTAGGATCTCTTCAAAGATGGAGAATGGCCTTCAATGGACTGAGATTAGCGTATGCCTTGGAAGGCAACTCAAATTTCATTGCATGGAAGGATTGCATGGACATGGTGCTTGATGACAATGGTTTGCTAGAATACATCAAGAGAGATGTTTCAAAACCAGTGGAATATGATGCCCATAACCTAGCCCAATGGAAGAAAGATGTAGCCAAGGGGAGGAAAATAATCTTGGAGGGAGTGCAAGACCACATTGTCTCAAATATCCATGGGAAAGAAACTCCTTTCATAATGTAAAAGGAAGTAATAGAGTTGTTCGAGAATAGTAGTGATCATAGAAAATTGGCCCTCAAAGAAAAACTTCGAAACATCAAGATGCAGAAGAATGATACTATTCCACAGTGTCTCAACAGATTTACACAAGTTCGTGATGACCTTAGAGGGGTTGGTGTGAATGTTGCAGAAGATGACCTGATGAGC
Organism: Pinus taeda; assembly: GCA_000404065.3. Lineage (NCBI taxonomy): Eukaryota > Viridiplantae > Streptophyta > Pinopsida > Pinales > Pinaceae > Pinus > Pinus taeda. The sequence goes on from APFE030228339.1 coordinate 7,814, forward strand.
CTAACTCTTCTAAGCCTTCCTAGAAGCTAGCATAGCTACTAGGACTCGGTGAATGAGAGGGAGAAATTACCAAATTGGGAATGACTGTAGTCCGATTTGGTACAAGAAGAGATCAAGTGGAATACTAGAGATGGAACCTCATCCAAGGGAGAGGATGAAGAAAATTTTGCATTGGCTGGAAAGGGAAAGAAGGGCAAAGGGAAGAAGTCTCAAACCAAACTAGAATCTAGCCAAGGGGGAAAAGGATTTGTCCAAAATAAAATGCTTCAATTGTCATGAATTTAGGCATTATGCTACAAAGTGTCCACACAAAAATTCTGGCAAGAATAACTCAGGAGGGGTAGTAGGTGAAGCATTGGATTCATAGTTTGAGCTAGAATTCACTTTTATCACATGCATGGCCAACATAGTGATGGGGAATGTGTGGTACTTGGAATCAAGTGCCTTGTTCCACATGACAGGGTGTAGAGAGTTTTTCATTGACCTGGAGGAGAAATATCTCTAGATGCATATTGAGCTTGGGGACGACGGAAGGTACAGTGCTATCAGGATTGGTAAAGTAACCTTTCATGAGGATTTGGAATATCCTCTTCGCCTCAAAGATGTCATGTTTGTTCCATGCCTAAAGAAGAATATCATCTCCATAGAAGTTTAGGAAGACTATGGTTATGATGTGATCTTTAGCAAAGGGAAGCATTCTTGAGACACATAGCCATTGGACAAGTGAAGCAAATTGAGGTTTGGGTGAAGAACCAGTACAATTTGGATGTGGAAGATTGCGCTGCATTAAGCAGTAAGGAAGAGAAAGTGCAGAGTCACGATGTCAATGAACTTTGGCACAAGAGATTCTCCCATTTGCATCACGACGCCTTCAAAATTATGCAACAAATAGCCATTGGCCTCCCTAAAGGAGTACTTGAGCAGCAGGATGTCTGCAAAGGTTCTACCTTCGGGAAGTATGTGAAATACACATCACATGAACGAAACGGAAAATCATATGCAATCTTGGAAAGAGTCCACTTGATGCTTGTGGACCTTTCTTAACAACCTCCACTACAAGACACAAATATTTTGTTATTTTTATTGATGATTTCTTGAGGAAGTGTTGGATCTTCTACATGCAGAAGAAGGATGAGACATTCTCAAAGTTTGTAGAATTCAAGGTATTAATTCAGAAAGAGACCAGAAAGAAGGTGAAGGCCCTCAAGAGTGACAATGGATGTGAGTATGTTTCAAATGACTTCAATTATTTCTGTGCAAAAGAAGGCATTCGAAGAGAGTTGAAAACACCCCACAACCCACAACAGAATGTGGTAGCTGAGAGAAAGAACTAGAGCATTGATAGAGTCATAGAGATATGATACAAGACCAAGGCCTGCCATTTCATTTGTGGGTAGAGGCATGTAACACAATAGTATACTTGCAGAACCAAAGTCCTCATTAGATTCTTGGTATGATTATAGTAGAGGAGGATTTCTCGAGGAGATTCTTGGTATGTCTCACTTCAGGATTTTTGGAGCCTCTGTTTACTGGCATGTCTCCAAATATTCAAGGAAGAAGCTTAAGATGACAACAGAGTTGGGAGTTTTTGTGGGTTACATCGAAACTCCACATAATTACTGTGTGTACTTACCTTCCCTCAGAATGATAGTTTTGCGAAGGGATGTAAAGTCTGATGAGGAGAAAGCGATGTAGTGCTCTCTTGAGAAGGATCTTCAAATCCCACCATAAGAGGAGATTTTAGCTCCAAAGGAGGAGCCTCAGGAAGTTGTGGAGTAGCCACAAATAGAGGAGCAAAGAGTGGACACATCCACTCAAGCACAACCATCAATAAAAGGGATAAAAATAACCAAGATGCTAGATTAGTGCAGGATGCAAGGAAGAATGTGGGAGCTCCAAATTTGTGCAGGTAAAGAAGTCACTTGAGAGGTACACTAGATACATGGCTCTAATGATTGAGCTTGTAGAGACTGAGCCATCCTTTTTCGAGGAAGCAGTTGAGCAACTTGTTTGGCTTTATGCAATGGTGGAAGAATATGAATCCATCATGAAGAACAATGTTTGGGAAGTGGTCTCAAGACCGAAAGATAAATCAATTGTGGATTCAAGATGGATCTTCAAGGTTTAGCATGTAGTAGATGGAATCACAGAGAAGTATAAGGCCATAATTGTGGCCAAAGGATTTTCTCAAGTTGAGGGAATTGACTATGAGGAAACCTTTTCTCCTATAGCACAATATTCATTGATTAGATCAATTCTTGAATTGGCTACATAGATGGGGTGGAAGATCGACCAGTGGATGTAAAAGCAACATTTTTCAATGGTGTTATTGAGGATTAGGTGTACATCAAGAAACCAAAAGGTTTTGAGACATTTGATTGGGAGTCTCATGTGTGCAGACTCAAGTGAGCATTGTATGGTCTCAAACAGGCACCTTAAGCTTAGTACACCAGGATCAACAATTATCTCACTAGTTTGGGCTTCACCAAAAGTGAAGTGGATGCGAACCTCTATCATATTTTGATAGAAGGTAAATTTTTTATCATAGTTTTATATGTTGATGATTTAATATTAATAGGTGATAAGAAACTGATCAATTTGAAATGAAGGAAATGGGTCTCATGCACTAATTCCTTGGGTTGGAAGTATGAAAAGGCGATGGGGAATTGTTTGTCTCCAGGAAAGTATGCTAACAAGATACTACAAAGATTCTGCATGGAGAGTTGTAAACCCATGGAGACACCTCTGGCGACCAATTGGAGGAAGGAGACTACAACTTCAGGTGAAGATGTGGATGCTACCATGTACCGACAACTAGTGGGTTCATTGATGTATCTCATGAACACACAACTAGATATTTGATATGCAGTCAACCAACTGAGCCAAGCTATGGTGTAACACCATCCTCTCACATCTACCCAAGTAACCAACCAACCATGGTAAACATGTGATGAGAGGCTATAGGACTCCTAGGAACCATCCCAACCACTAAGGTAGCTATCCCATGGGTCCCACTGAGGTTTTAGATCATTTGTCCCTCGGAAGCTCCCATGATATGGACCTAACAACGTCCAGGAGGATTTGGATACTCTCATGCCAAGGCATGCTAGCATCTAGGGACTATTTTTCCTAGCGTTGTGCCAGCGTCCCCAGGATTTGAGCCACTTTTTCAGGCCCAGAGCCCAGGTCACTCCCTATAATTGAATGACACCTTTAGAACATAGAGATAATAAGGAAACAATGATGCAAATGCAAATACTTGAACAAACCCTTAACTAGACCCCTACTAGCCATGGCAGACGTTTTGTTAAACATATCACGAATATGGAATTTACAAGTGTAAACAATGGATTTAAGCATAAGGGTCTCATACTTATTTGAGAATCACTATGAAACATTGTTCCCTTATATCATTAGTTTCATTATCATTTATTAGGTCATAGATACATTGTTCATTCATTTACAAGTAAAAGCATGATGAGAGCCATACATAGCCATTGTCATAAAACATATACATAACCAACATAATAGCAACAGAATACCAAGGAAATCACAACCATATGATCCACATATAAACTGATATAATACTCATAAAAATTCAAGGAGACGTAACCTCATATTGATGATGCAAAACCAAAAGCTGGGATGGGACTACCACGTTCCACTCAACCATGGAATGGATGAGCCAAATCTCTCTTCAACCATTCACCCCTGTGCAATATTCCAAGCATGAATGTGGGACTCAAACCAAAAGAACCAACCAGGGCATCCTAAGGCTAAACCACCTCACCCTCATCAATATAAACTAGGCTTTATTGTAATCCATCCCAGATCACTAGGCCAACACAAAGAACATGTAATAGTAGGCTTTACCATGATCTCCACTCGATCACTAGGCCAAACAAGCATGGATGCCACAAGATTTCTCCACCTACACCTTGAAGAATTTTCCTATCTCCTAGTCTCTCAAGCTTTACCGCAATCCACACTAGATCACTAGGCCCTAAACCAAGACCCACCCTCCAGGATTTACCAAATATCCCAACCCGGGATTACTAGGCCCAACATAGAGCAATCCATCTCTTGGCTTTACTGTATATATTTGTTGGCATTATGATACAAGTGTTGTCCTTGATGGCAAGATGACAGATTATAGTGCAGTAGGTCAATAGCAAAGAATTGATGATCAGACTACAAAGAATGAAGAAAGATGAGTATATACGCAGGTTCGCTATATACCAAGTCGCGTACATAAGCAGGTTATAGGCAGGTTCACTATGTACCAAGTCGCGTATATACGCAGGTTCGCTATATACCAAGTAGGTTATACACGTAGGTTATCTATATACAAAGACGCGTATACACGCAGGATTGCTGATCAAAATTCACGTATGCGTATGCACACACTTTCATGCACGAAAAAGCGCGTACATGTGGGAAAGCTTATTTTTGGGTCCATGGTATTTAGACCTATGGTTTTGGTCCTTGGTATTGCGTCCGAAGTGTTGAACCTAGGTATTGGGTCCCTAGTATTGGTTCTCAATGGTTTTGGACCATGGTATTGAGTAAGGCCTAAGACTATAAAAGGAGAAGAAGATCATTAGGCAAAGGTATTGAGAAAGTCTTGAATATCTGATGAAGTATGAGATCCAGTATGCAGGTTATGGGTTCATGATGCTAAATGGTTGATGGAGAACAAGATCTAAGGATAGATCGAGATCTAAATGGCTTGGAATGAATCATCTCTATACGGTTTGATCATGCTTATTCTAGATCTATATACTGACGAATGTAATGTTCTGTAAATGTTATGATATGGGTATGATTGATGTCTGGAACAGCTGCAAAGTTATGAGAAAATATTTGTAGATATGTACGCGGGTTTGCTTTCGTGAAAGCACATATGTACGCTAGTTTGGTTCATCATAGTAGCGTATACATTATGATATATGATATTTGAAGTTGCAGTTGGATCTGGTTATTGTTGCAGAGTTCTGTTGTCTGTTCTGTGTTCTAGTGACTGTGTTGTTGACAGGGTTTCAGTGTTTCAGTATTGGGTGATTCAGAGATTGATGATGCAGGTGTAGTTGATGGGTGTATTGCAGTGATGATTAATTTTGTGCTTCAATGTTGTTGTTGGGTCCAGTATGAAAATTGGATGAAATGTGGCCTTCATATTATGATGTTGTGTTCCATGAGTATCCAGTTTGAAAAATTTATGAAATGTGGTACCTGAAGGAAGAAAGAGAAGGTTGTAGCCTTCTGTAGGTTAGCACCTATGTACTAGTACATCAGCTAGTACAAGAGCTAAGGGGGTGGTAGCTCCCTTCCAGTAGCAGTTGGAAAACGAGTAAAGGTTGGAGCATTTCAGTAGGCCGGCACCTACGTACTAGTAAATGGATCGGCTAGTACAAGAGCTAAGGGGGTTTTGGAGAATGAGAGAAGGTTGTAGCTTTCTACAGGTAGAAGCCTATGTACTGGTGTAAGACTACACTAGCACAAAACTACTGTAAAAGTAAGTTTCTTATTAAAAAGAAGATTGAGACGACTTGCAGTAGGTGGTTTTCACCCACATTGGGTTTCCACCTTACATCATGGTGTTCATGTGTGCTTCTTGTGTTTGATGATCTGTTCTATTTTACTGCTCCTGTTTACTATTCATATGGTTAATAATGTTCTGATGCACTCGTTAAGGATCAACTAACTGAATCATAAGTTACTAGATATACACTTGTTGCATTACACACAGTTGCGTATACACGCAGTTTTCCTTAACTGAAGTAGCGTATATGAATCTTAATATGGAAATGAAAAATTTATATTGATTTGATAATAATGATTCACCCCCCCCTCTCAGTATTATTTTCAACAATATTTCCATTCACCTACAAGGATTCCTAGGCCCACCAAGGCAACAAAATCTTGGTTTTACGATAACCCATAGTCTCGCTTAGGGGTTACTAGGCTAGTGGATTTACCATGATCCACAGTCTAGTTAGGACCACTGGGCCATGTGCTCTATCATTCGGAGATCCACCTCACTTAGCTTTGAATCCATATAGCAATACAACTCAACCAAAACATGAGAACCGCATCACACCATGGCTATTCAAAAATGGCAAGGCTAGGCTAGAAACACTGCCACACCTAGAAAAACCCATGCCATAACAACAAAAGCATCACATGAAATACCATGCATGCCAAATATGGCAAGGAAAATACACATGCAAATTTATACCTGTAAAGAACACTGTTGTAGCTGCTTGATCCTACTCTTCCTTCCTTAATCTCTGCTTCCAGTTTCCTTCTTTTCCTTTCTTGATCCAATGCCAAAATGCTCCAAGAAAACTCTAATTGTCCAAGAGAGAGAGAGAGAGAGAGAGAGAGAGAGAGAGAGCTCCAAAATTGAACTGAAAAAAGGTTACAAACTGATCCTCAGAAGCCTTTTTATCAATTAGGCCTCTATTTTATTCATTTTCCATTATTTTCCTTCATTTTCCTCCTCAC
>APFE030228339.1:53272-63822 GCA_000404065.3 Pinus taeda
TTGTTGTTTTGCATTTTGGAATTTGTAGGATATATTTTTAGTCAAATTTGTTATAAATTTAAAATGCATTTTAAATAACAAAAAATAAATTAAAATTTATTTCACAAAATTCAAAACTTTAAAACCTAAAATAAAATCTAAATTAAAGTTGAAGTTGTTGTTGTTGTTGTTAAGTTTCTAAGTTTTTTTGAAGGTTTTTTTGTGGTTTTCTTGGTTGGTTTTGTGATTTTCGAAGTTCTTTTGAAGATTTTTTTTTTTTTTTTGGTTTTCATGGTTTTTGTACATGTTTTTTTTGTTTTGTTTGTTTAATTTTGCAAAAAAAGAAAAAAAAGGACAAAAATGATAGAATACCTGCCTTCATTTGAGCCTCTGAAACGTTGAAGAGACTGAGATTGATTTGAACACTCCATGCTTCAATTGATCGATCTAGCTCCAATACTCTTGGTCTCTAACTACCATCACACTTGCTCGAGGCTTTGTTTTTAAGCCTATCGAGCTATAACTGAGCTATTTTTTTAGTGTCCAAACACTTTTTCCACCCAAACACGCCCCAAAAAGTGTAAACCATCTCCATGCTTTCACCCTAAAGTAATTATGTGGATCCAATCAATGAATTCTATGAGCTTAATATGTTAATTCTATTTAGATTTTCGAGTCTACCAGGAAATAACAATTTCCAATATATCACAATCAAGGTTCAAATTTGGAATTGTCATTTCTCTTCAAGAGCTTTCTAACTCATGATGGAAAGGTGTAAAATGATTTCCAATGCAAATGAAAATTGAAATAAAAAAATAACTTGTCAAATTTAAAATGGAAATTGTTTCTTATTTTTATTTATTGAAGGATTAAAAAGCTTTTCTAAATATATTCTACTGGGCATTATTTTTAATGTTTTTATCTTTATCAATCATTTTCTTATGTACTATATAACATTTAAAAAAAAAGAAAAAAATGTAAACAATTTTATAGTTCAAAAAAGAAACGTTATCATTTTTATGCAATAGGATCCTTATGGTGTTCATGTTTATGCAATAGGATCCTTATGGTGTTCATGTATCCACGTATTACCTATTTATTGAAATTATATCTTACTAGTGGGGTATTGGAGGTGAAAAACTTTGCTTGTGGTGAATCTTTTAGTTGATCAAAAATGAGATACAACTCCAATTCAAATAAACTCCTCATTCTCTTGGGGTTTGGATTTATAAATGGTACCTAGCAATTCAAATGAGCTCTCCACCCTTTTGGGGTTTGGATTTATAAATAATACTTAACAATTTTTCATAGCTCTACCTGCAAATCTTACTTCTTACTCTACTTACTTGTATTTACTGCCTACATAACTTGCTTGCATTTACTATTTGCTATTCTTGTCAATATTTATGAATATTACCTTCATGTCTTTTTTATATCTATTTAATATTAAAACACAACCCTAAACACTAGAGATAAAAAATCATTAAATACAGTGTTAAAAAAATCAATAGTATTCATTCATTTTTATGTTTTATTTTTTTGCAGATGTTGTTTTGCATTATAATGCATAGTCTTTCGAAAAAAGCATAGGTTGGAGATGTTATGTTAAAGTTTAAAAGCTAAATGGATGATTTTTCCATTTAGGCCATTGTCTGTAGGAATGGCTTTGGAATAAGATGTTATCACAAACTGCACTGAGTGTTTGAGACAATTCTCCAGCTATTTTTGCAGCTGGTAAGCGCCGGGGGACACCTGGCAGTATATTTTGTTTCAGTAAGATTTTCTGGGCACTCGCCTGTCAGAACCGCCTTCCAAGGAGATATTGTCACAAACTGCACTTATTGTTTGAGACCATTCTCCAGGTATTTTGGCAGCTGGTAAACGCCGGAGCTTCTTTGGAATACTCAACACCCATTTTTCTTTAACAAGATTTTCCCCAAGAACTTGTGTTAACTGGTCAAAATCTAACGCCTTTTCGCAACGTTCAGAGGGCGTTGCATTGTACCCTAGTTGTCACCTCTGTCGGTAATCAAGATTTTGTCAATATAGAATATTCTGTGGAGATCAAGATCTCGTTAACCCCTTTTCCAGGAGTTTGCATTGAACTCTCAATTTGCAGGTTTTGTGGAGGAACAGTCGAACGGAGATGCTTTTCTTGTGTTTTTATTAAAGCAGTATAGAATTTAAACGGTGATGTTTCAAGTGAACCTTTCACTTATGTTTTTAGTTTCATGTTTATGGTGAAACATTTAAAAGTTTCATCCATTTATAATGCAGACACAGCTTTTCTAGAAACATTTCTTTTCATCATATTTTAATGGTCAAAAATGGAGATAGTCATCACTGACAGCTAAAGCTGACTATCTTCATTACTAGTTTGACCATATAATTTGGATTTTGTAAATTATATCAAAGTTACCAAAATACAAATATTTTTTTGTCACGACCTTTTTAACATAATATGCATAACAGTAACATTATAAATTTTTTTAATGATAATGGTGGTCAACTCATGAACCCACCCCTACTATAAGAAACCTAACCTAAGTATTTAACCAGGTCTAAGCGCTTGTATACACATACATAACCTTTATTATGTGTCTACCCCACTGAACTTGTGTTATCACCTGCGCATAACACATGGACATAATTCTTATGGTTAACATTAGTCGTTTACCCAACCCGCTTAATTCGATTAAACGCCAGATGGTGAACGGATATTAAGCCAGCTCATTCCCTCCGTATCCAAGTGGCGTGATGGTGAACAGATATTAAGCCAGCTCATTCCCTCCGTATCCAAGTGGCATGATTTCACGTGAAACCATGTGGTTGACCCACTATGGTTTCCACGCCAGGTTTTTCCCGCTCTGATGGACGATGGAGATCTCTCTGACCCATTGTGTGGCTCAGATCAGCTTAAGGGTTTGGCCACCAATACTTAAGATGTCGGGTTCTTCGGATCAGCTCATTTGTTCACTACCACCTCAGGCGAGCGCTTCCTCAGCTTGTCAACTGCCTCTGCACTACCCTGCTGTTCAGGTATTAACCTCTCCGCGTTTTCACACCTGGTATTTATTTACAGTCATGTATTGCGTACTCCTTGAAGCCATTTGATTTTTCGACTGTTCTAGTTTGTTTACCGTAAGTTCTCAATGTGCAGGTGGGTTGGCTGTTCGCAGTCTCCTATTGCTTGCAAGGGTTTTGCCGTCTTCAAGCTTCACAGATATGCTCATTTCACTCTTATAGTTTGTCTTAGAAAGTGAGGTTTATTTGAGAAGGTAAGACATCATTCTCTGGTCTGAGGCGTGGCTCATGACCTTTTTACTTACATGTCTCAGGTCTGGTTATTATTTCTTCGAACCCTTGTTACATTCGCAGGCGGCCTCCTCTTGCCGGGACCTGTACTGCGTTAACTGATAGGGTTTAGCTAGGGTTTATTTATGGCTTCCATGCCGTCCATTTAATGTATATTTAATAATGACTCTGGTCTCCAGTTATGGTGTGAAAGTGTTGAAGCTTGTATGTATACTTTAAAAGCTCTCTCAGAGCTATCTACAGTTCCTTAAGCGGCAATGCTTCAATACGGTTGTATTGTTTTGTTTAGTTCTATACACTCTTTAATATCTGACAAGACTCCTTATAAAAACTGTGTTATCAGTTCGCTTTTTGTTTAAATGAATACACTGCTCTTTGTTCACAGATTTTGTCCATATATTTGATGGCCGGTTCTGTCTTATACCGCTAGTTGCATTGAAATAATTTACCATTCCATTGTTACCGTTCTTCCTTCGTTTAACTATGCAATGCTACCCTAAAGGGTTTATGAGATAGTCATGCTTTTCTTACGGCAATAGCTTATATCTTACAGGTTTGGTTTGGCATGTATTCGTTTTCGTCTGAAATCTTTATACGTTTCATATTGCTTAATGCGGCTTTAAGGGAAGTCTTGCATTCAATATCTGAATGTATTGACAACCCTCTTCCGCGTACACAGTTATTATCATAACCGGTATTTGTCGGGGTCTGTTATATATACATATATAACAGTTCCGCTTGGGTTTACACAGTATTGTTATTTACGCATTAATGCTTGTCTATACAGCAATAATATTTATGCCGTATCCCTTTGATTTACACAGTGTTGATTACGATATATCTTCGTGACTCATACAGCATTATTAGTTATGCTATATCTCTGTCGTTATACAGCATTATTGTTATATTTAAGCGCGGGTTCCGCGCTGGTTCTTGACTGGTCTGATTAGGGTCCGGTAGCTGTCAAGCTTTGCCAGCATGCTTAACTCAGCACCATTCCTTAACCAAGGGTTCTGTTTAGATTCTTTCCTTCTTATTATTTGATTAACTACTGCGGTCTCTCATAGCGCCCAAACCGCCCCTAGGGTTTGACTCTGTTATGAGCATTTATCTCTAAACAACCCAGTTTATTACTGCAGCTAAAAAGATGACCACATTTGTAAACATTAACCTAGAGATGTCTCTGAAACTGTATGCATTATTCTTTTATAACAACTACCATTAACTATTGAAAAAAACACAGATACCCGAACTTGGTCTGTACACCCTCAGTACCTGCTCTTTATTCTATAGTTTTGTTAGAAAATGCATACCTGGATAGCCTGCTACCGGTGTTCCTACTTCCAGAGGTCACCTGCATTTAATTTGCTCTTATCCTCCCAACCTTGAGATCCAGTTCACGTTGGATTCTCCCCCCGAGCCGTCTTGCAGGCCTGCAGCCCTCAACAAGACTCCTGCACTACTGTGCTAGGTTATCTGGTCACTTCCAGACTTAACCTCTTTTCTCCCCCTGCTCCCTCCATGGAATTCCTCCCTGTCTGTTCATCAACAGCCCAGAGGTTTTCCTCCCAGGACTTTTCCTTGGGTGAGAAGCAGTTACTTCAGTTTCATAACTGATTTTATTTTCTTTTAATAGAAAATCCTCCTCCGGGAGGCTGCCAGCATTTCATGAATATACACATGTAAAAATAATCTAATATATCCATTCTCATAATTAAATAATGTCATTTAGTGATAACAAGTCACCACTCATACAATTTCTTACCACAGTAAATGTTCCAGAATTACAAGTTACCGAGGTCATTACATTTTTTCTATATTAAAAAGTTATAATAAATTATAAATTGCATATTAAAAATAATTGTGGTGGAATTAAAAACAATTGTGATGGAATTTGGTAACAATATGATAATATAAAATGTAATATTTAAAAACTAAAAAATAGAATTTTTCTATTTTCTAAAAAATTAAAAAGCAAAATTTCTATATTAAAAAAATTACAATTTACATCTAATTTGGTAAAAAAAATTGCTAATAATAAATTTAATATTTAAAAAAATTAAAAATGGAAATTTGTATATTAAAAAAATTATAGTAAACAATAAATTGCATATTAAAAAAATGTAGTTGTGAAAAACAATAAATTTCATATTAAAATACCATAGAAAATAGTATGTTTGTAGTTGCTAAAAATAATAAATTCCTACTTATAAATGTTTGTAAAACATATAATTTTGAATTTTTTCCATATTACATTATATTAAATTTTATGCATTTGTATTATTTTTCAAATTTAATAAGTATTCTTATGTGATTTCTACCTAAAGATTTTTGCTTAATTCATTTGGATCATACAAAAAGTATTCTTGTTATAAATATTTGAAAAATATATAATTTCTATTTTTTCTCATATTGAATTTTATATCGTGGTATTCTTTTTCAAATTTGGCAAGTATGCTTGATACACTCCAATTTTCTTCCCCACCCTTAACTAAATAGAAAACCATGAATTAAGATTTGGGTGTGCTTTTCTCTTTTTGTTTGTTTTAGATTGAGTATAATGTGAGACCTTCAACTAGATGAACAAAATCTACAAAGTAAACAATTCCCTAAAAATGTGTTTTCAACAAGATCCACTAGAAAAGCTAATTCTACATAGAGAGATTTAAGTTGTTTTAGTTATTAATTAATAATGTTGTTAATTTTCATTATATTAAAATTTATGATGTGAGGTTATTATTCTTTTTTAAAAATATATTATTTTATGATTTTTTTATAGAATTATATAATATTATATACATGTATAATATTTTTTATAGAATTAATAATGTTGTTAATTTTCCTTTTAAGAATTATATTAAAATTTTATGTGTGTGAGGTTGTCATTCTTTCATGTTATTTTATGGTTTTTTTATAGAATTATATAATATTAGGTACATGTATAATATTTTTTTAAATTGTTTTAATTTATAAATAATTAGTTCATGACATAGAAAGTAAAAATATAGAATTTTTTAATTTTTTTTTTAAATAATCCAATTTTGTAAGATCTGTATTTCTGAATTTTTTGCATATTGAATTTTAGGCAGTCGAATTTTTTACATATTGAATAGAATTCAAATTTGAATTTGTTTACTCTGAATTACATAGTTCAAACTTACTATTTCAATAACTTCGAGATTTTTGGACAAAATCTAAAGTAGAAAAACCAAAAAATAAATCTTCTAAAGCTGAGATTTTTACACAAAATAGGTGTGGTTTTATTTTTGTGTTCTATACACAACTCAATGGATGAAATTAAGGGGTTTTCCATTTGGGACCTCCACCTTAGCTCTATAAATAAGACATAAGTAGATTGGGATGGCTATTGGTATTTGTCAGCAATTTAATTTGTACCACCATGCTAATAGTGAGATTAAGCACAATTTAATTTAAGAGTAGTGTAAGGAGGCCACAAATTCAAGGGTACAATCGTGGAAATTCCAGCATGATTTTTGCCAAAATTGGTAGAAATTTTGGGAAATTTGGGTTACAACTATCAAACTTCAAGATTTTGGGTGTCCACGGGGTTTTTCATGGCGCTGAATCCATTTCCACCATAAAAAATGATTGAAGCACTCTTATGATCAGATTTTTCAAAACATAAAAAAAAAAATCATAGAAGTTTGATGAAAAATAAAATTTCATGTGATTTTGTAGACAACACCTTTAATTTATATGAACATGATAGTGGTGAGATTAAACATTTTTTTGTAGGTTTCCTTGTGCAACAGTGTTTTTAAAGATGGCAACGTCTACTGACGCAAGGACGACAGTTTTCTTGCCAGAATTCAGTGAATTTTTTTTCAAAAAATCACACAGTTTTCTTGCCAAAATGTATGAGTTTTTGAATAATTTTTTTATATAATAAGAATGGATCTAACACCATCAAAACTCCATAAGCTACCCAAAATCTTAACCAGATTTTTACATAATCCTACTAAAATTTCCATTATTTTTTAAACTAATTTATAAATTTTTTAAACCAACTTTTAAAAATTCACACCCATAACACCTTTATAAAAATTCACACCCATTACACCTTTATAAAAGGCATCAGCGTGCTGCAAACGCACGCCGCCTGATATCGGGCCAAGGTGACAGAATTAGAAGTGACAGTACAGCTATTTCTGTTCATTCAACTTTGGCTCCACTTCAGCTGTGAGAGCCTCTCATAAAATGCCGTTTCCGTACAAAGCCTCTTAATAGCATGCGTTCCTTACTTCACTCCAAGGAAATCGACCTTTTTGCGTGCAGGCTGACGTCATTTATTACAAGTGACGTGGTATTACTTACTTTTTCGAGATTGACAAGCGGGTGGATCAGCGTACAAGGGTCAAGATGATAACGTACACAGTGTGGTGCAACCTCTTCCTTTTTAACGCATGCGGTACCTATTTGTTGCCATCAGTGTTCTGATAGAGAGCGCAAATAATTTTATCCTTTCCAACATTATAAATAGCCTAATAATACAGATAAACTGATGAGTTTAGAAGTATTGCAGAGATAAGGACTTGCCCATAATCATATATAGTAATAATCATGTGGTTTTACTTGGCTACTCAGTAACATCAAAATACCCACAAAAAACTCTGATAACATTAAAATATCTAACAAAAGTTCTGCTGGTTGCATATAGCTTGCCTTATCTTATCATCAAGATCTATATATTATTAAACAAACAGTGGAAAATGTAATTATAAGGTTAACATATTGAATACAAAAAATTATAATTTTTGGTAATTATATGTAATTTTTGAATAAATGTAATGTTTTTAGATTTAATGGTTAAAAATATGTGTTTTTTTAATAAGAAATATGTATTTTCTTTGATAAACAAAATATAATATATATACACTTTTATAAAACTTTAACAATAAAATTGTTAAAAAAGTTTTTACCCTAAAAGAAAAAAAATCGTATTTATTATTCTTCCTAGAAAGTAATATGCTATATATATATGCAAATTCAAATGTATAAGACAATTGAGAAAGTCATTATTACTTGAAATCTTCTTACTTCTTACTTTATTTATATTTACTGCCTATGTAACTTGCTTGCATTTATTATTTGTTATTCTAGTCAATATTTATGAATAATACCTTCATATATTCTTTATATCTACTTAATATAAAAACACAACCATAAACACTACGGGAAAAAAATGATTGAATACAGTATCAAAAAAATCAATAGTATTCATTCATTTTTATGTTTTTTATAATGCATAGTCTTTCGAAAAAAGCATAGGTTGGAGATGTTATGTTAAAGTTTAAAAGCTAAATGGATGATTTAGGCCATTGTCTGTAGGAATGGCTTTGGAATAAGATGTTATCACAAACTGCACTGAGTGTTTGAGACAATTCTCCAGCTATTTTTGCAGCTGGTAAGCGCCGGAGGACACCTGGCAGCATATTTTGTTTCGATAAGATTTTCTGGGCACTCGCCTGTCAGAACCGCCTTCCAAGGAGATATTGTCACAAACTGGACCTATTGTTTGAGACCATTGTCCAGGTATTTTGGCAGCTGGTAAACGCCGGAGATTCTTTGGAATACTCAACACCCATTTTTCTTTAACAAGATTTTCCCAAGAACTTGTGTTAACTGGTCAAAATCTAACGCCTTTTCGCAGCGTTCAGAGGGCGTTGCATTGTACCCTACTTCTCACCTCTGTCGGTAATCAAGATTTTGTCAATATAGAATATTCTGTGGAGATCAAGATCTCGTTAACCCCTTTTCCAGGAGTTTGCATTGAACTCTCAATTTGCAGGTTTTGTGGAGGAACAGTCGAACGGTGATGCTTTTGTTGTGTTTTTATTGAAGCAGTATAGAATTTAAACGGTGATGTTTCAAGCATAGTTATCAAATTCGTCCGTATCGAGAAAAAAAATACAGAAATTCGGGAATTCGATTCGTACATCGAATAATTTGATGAAAATTCCATTCAGTTCGTGTAGCTTTGTTTATTTCAAGGATTTATTAATTTGTGTCTCTGAGAATTTAAAATAGTATAAAATAGATAGCTGCGGGATTGGCGGCAGGAAATGGAAAGATTGCAAGATTGAGAAAAGAGTTGTAAATTTCAGTGTGGTTTCAAAAAGTTTAAAAAGCTGAGAAAACGAAATAAGGAAAGAAATAATTTGCCCAAAATTTTGAAAATAAAATGGAAAGGTTATCAGGTTGAGAAAATTTCTAGTTTTAAATTTCAGTGTTGTATTAAAGAAGTTAAAACAATGAGATCATAAAAGAAAGAAATAATTTGAGAAAATTTTGAACAGTGATTTTTATAATAAATAATCGATTTTTTAAATAGTATAAAAAAAATTTAGGAGCAAAATCTTGAAGAGATAGCTGCCAGATTGCATGTAGGAAATGGAAATTTTAAATTTTAGTGTTATATTAAAGAGTTTAAAAAGCTGAGATAATAGAAAAGGAAATAATTTGAGAAAATCTTGAAAAGTAAGTGAAGAGTAAATTTTATAATAATTAATTGTTTTTTAAAATATTATAAAAATAAGTTTTGAATATTTCAGTTTTAAATATGTATTAATTATAAAAGATTTTAGATGAAATTTGAAATTAAAGAATGGTAGTTTTGAGTTTTAAATATTATTTTTTAAATAAATATTAATTATAAAAAGATTTTAGATCGGATTTGAAAGTAGCAGGGAATTTTGAATTTTAAAACGGAGATAGATTTTGGATTTAAGACAAGTGTGGTTGTAGTTTTGGTACGTAAAGGGTAATTTTAAAATTGTTTATATTGATTAAAATTATTAAAAATTATTTAAATTTCAAAATGAATGGGAAGAAAATGACAAGACATTATTATTATAAGAAAAATAGTATGTATATATTTAAATGCTTAAGATATATACTCTCGAATTTTTTCCGAATTGAAATTTTTCCATCCGAATTTTTATCGTATCGTATCAAATTCGAAATCCAAAACTTGGTAACTATGGTTTCAAGTGAACCCTTCACTTATGTTTTTAGTTTCATGTTTATGATGAAACATCTAAAAGTTTCATCCATTTATAACACCATTTTTTTAGAAACATTTCTTTTCATCGTAATTCAGTGGTCAAACTAGTAATGGAGATAGTCATCACTCGCTGCTAAAGCTGACTATCTCCATTACTAGTTTGACCATATAATTTGGATTTTGTAAATTATATCACAGTTACCAAAATACAAATATTTTTTTCTATATTAAA
>APFE030228341.1:0-12555 GCA_000404065.3 Pinus taeda
ACCCTAGTGAAACATGGCTATTCACCTCTTTGGGGTATAATATAAAATATATGTCCACTTATGTGCTTTTGACTCGGCTAATTTTTTCCACGTTAAAAGTAAAACTTACCATTCACATAAAGAGATTTTGTATTCCTTTTGTTTTTCTTTTACCTTGAAAATACCATGGGCAATTACCATGGGTTGCTAAAAACTTCTGTTAACATTTTCCACATAAAAAGTAAAACTTACCATTCACATAAAGAGATTGTATTCCTTTGGTTTTTCTTTTACTTTTAAAATACCATGGGTATTTACCATGGGCTGGTTTATAACACCTCCATTAACGTTTTCCACGTAATAGTAAAGCTTACCATTCACATAAAGAGATTTTGTTTTCCATTTGTTTTTCTTTTACTTTTAAAATACCATGGGCAATTACCATGGGTTTCTAGGTTTCTAAAACCACAGGCTTGTCAACCACTTAATGAAGAATCAAGATAATATTATTTACTCTTCTCTCTCTTACATATAGTTTTAAATATATTTGAAAAGATTCCCTCTTAACTTTATCATGCACTTTTTTATCAGTAATAAAATGAAATGAAATTATATTTTAAGGTCCATGAGACTAAAAATAGTCTATGAGACAATTAGTTCCTTGTTTTTCGCTCTTTGCAATTCAGTCGTTTTCCGATTCAAATTGATGATGAGCTGACCCAACCTTCCAACAATCTCCTTGCTAAAAAGACAATGCTCAGAAATTGATGCTAACATGTTCTGATAACTTTCTCTGATGTCTTTGAATGCATCACATTCCAAAATGAAATATTTTTCTGATTCCACAACCCCAGATGTGCAAAATGTGCACTCCCTTTCTTCCCAAACTTCTTTTGGCCTTTTCCACCGTTCTATTTCACACCAAAGTTGATGTGAGTTGGTCCTTAATTGACCAATAAGAACCTTTGCCTTCCACGAAATGCTAGCTCCAATGAACTCTTTTTGTTGTAAATCACACGTAGAGTTGAATTCCCTAATGTAATATTTCTTCTTTCTACCCAACTCTTTTCCCCATACCTTTTTACGTAACTTCTCCATAACAAAATCTTTTAGCTCCTTGCTATTTGTGGGACAGACATTGAGGTAGATATCCCATTTTTGGATTCATGTGTATTTTTGTTTCATCCATGTTTTCTTTCTTTCACTGATGCCTTCGTTGAAGATAACATTAGGCCATCTACCTGCTCTCATTTGTTCAGTTCTTTTTAGGTATCTTATGAGCCACACCATAGCAATTGCTTCAATGGAAGTTGCTCCTATTTCACTCAACATTATCTCATAAGGTACCGAACTTTTTATTTTGAACTTGCTTATGATCAAGCATTTTTGGATTTTCTCAATTTGTTTCCATTTTGAGACGAGAGTGTTGCTAGCCCGCAATTCACACCCATATAGCATCACTGGACAAACTAGGAGTCTAAAAGCACTTTAATTGTTTTCCAATCCCATAACACTGCCTCTCTACATCTGTTTTGAAGAGCAAATAATGCTTTCCAGCCTCCTAAAATTTTCCTCTTTCTGCAGTTCTCCCAATTGAGTTTGTTGTTGAAATCAATCCCAAGGTACTTGTACTCCTTTACTTCTTCAAGAATGTTGTTTTCAAAGAAGAAAGTATCCTGGCTATGCTTCCTTTTATTAGAAAAAATCATTATTTTGGTCTTGCTAGTATTGACTTGCATCCCCACTGCTCTACAAAAATGCTCAAGGGCATATAAGTGCATTTGCAATCCATAGGCCGATTAGAAATCAATACAATATCATCAACATATAAAAGAAGTTTTATCACAAACTCCCCCAAGCGAACACCATCTCCCCCATGCAGATTTAGCCACTCTTCCAATTTATCAATATATAGACCAAAAAGAGTGGGGGATAGAGGGCAACCTTGCTTGACTCCAATGTCACTTCTAAAGCTTTCTGAAATACAGACTGAGGTTCTAATTTTGACTTTTACTTCTTCATAAAGTCTATGGACAGCGGCTCTAGAATGCATAGGAATTTCAAGTTCTTCCATTCTATGCCACAACTTATCCGTAGGGACTGTGTCAAATGCTTTTTTGAAGTCAACAAAGCAGCAAAATACTTCTTCTTTGTCCTCCCAAACCTTTTCAACAATGTGTTTCAATGTGATGCCATGACCCACTGTAGAATGTTTCGGCCTAAAACCCGCTTGTCCTCTTGCCCTTTCTTTTTTTTTACTTCTGCCCACTTGCTAATTCTGTCTTCTACCATGCTGCTGAAAAGCTTTGCAAACAAAGGACTATATTTATATTGGATTATATTTATTTTTATTTTTAAATCTTTATTATTTTTTAATATTTATATGTACTTATTTTAATTTTTTTTTTGACTCGTATTTTTTCCCTCCTTTTTTTGTTTTTGTTTAATGGCCAAAGCCTTGAATGACAAAACCAGTGGAATGGAGAATCTCCAAGACTGGTGTAGCGAAACGTTGAAATCACGACGACAACAAGATTGACGATAGGTTGATGGCCAAAGGCTCGATCAGATGTAGCTCTGATACCAATGTAACGACCTAAAGTCATATATGCAGCAACAATATTTAAAATACTTCGTAAACAAAGACATGCATCGTAGGACAGTAATTGTAATTGTATATTGAATAAAAGAATTGATGTAGGATGAGTGCAAATGAGAATGAGGGTCCTGTATATATAGCCAGGTAAGTACCCTTTCACAAACAGGCATGTCTCTAAGACATGCTTTTTCATTATTAACTAACTAACCATTAGTTAATTTACTTTTATTTATTATTATATTTATATTATTATGATTATTAATTATTATTTTTGTTTATTTATTTTTACATAATTTATGTTCATAACAGTTTCCTTGTGAGATATATATTATTTCTCTCTCATGTATGTTTACTACAACTTTGTAGAGATGCTTGTATGAAAGTCACTGTTGCTGCACCTCACTTAGGACTTGTGCCGTGGTCTGATCATGAGGTTTGTTTTGTTTGGTAGGGATTTGTCTTCCTTGGATTCTAGAAGAGAAGCCATTGTTTCAGCAAAACATACCCTCATTTCTTAAATATTTGTACCAAAGATTACTAGCCCATGCCGTTCTAAAGATGACATCCTCAAAGAGGTTACTGGGGAGCTACATGTGATTGTTGACAGCTGTTTGTGTTGGAAAGGACCATAGAAGTGTCTTGTCTTCTTTTTTGGACTTTTCAGGTTATGCCCTTGTTTTAGCAGGCCATTAAGGGATGAGTTATTTTTACCTTCGTTTTGCTGTTGTTACATTACTTCATACTTTGAACCCCATTGACCTATTTTTGTCATTCATAGACACTGAATTTCTTTGGCTTTCTTTTCACTGTATGTTTAAGGATTGTCACGTGATTCTTGAGTCACTTTAGTTAAGAGGTATTTCATTCGTGTTCGTGTCAATTTGCAGTGCCTAAAGTTCTATTTGTATGGTACTTTTCTTTAAATTGTGTTTTTGTCTTTGGACATGATTCTTTGTACTCAATAGTTTTGATGTATTGTGTATGTAGGGGATCAGCATTAAAGGTGACAGAGGAGCTCAATAAACTTTTGGCATACAATCAAGCTCTCACAGATTTGAAAAACAATGGTGATAAGGAGAGACTTCCTCCAGGCATTGGATCTGTTTCTGTACTAGGTAGTCCAATTTTAATTGGTTCACTGTGCAGTCAGTGGTTTGGCTTTGAGAAGTCATCTTTTCATCTTGGTGTCTAAATTTATGTTTTGCCTTCATTTGCCTATGATATTGCTCAAAAAGTGTTTCGTAACCTTACTAAGTTGAAACATTTGTGCAATAGGTGGTGTGTATGACAGTGACCGAAAGATTGATGAGTTGAGGCAGCTTTATAGAGCCTATGCAACTGAAGCATTTTCTAGTGGTCGCCTTGAGGACGATAAGGTGAATTGTTTCCAAATGTTCTATAGGATTTATGACTGTCATTGTGTTCTTTTCTCCTAGAAATATCTGACAGTGCTTTTGTCTCTCTCGTCTTCTCTTGAAATTATGAAGGCCATGGTATCTTTTCAGTGTTTTATTTGAAAATGAATCTTATTTTACAATACTGTGCAAAAATAAAATATAGCTAAGCATACTTATTTTTGTGTTTGTAATGTACCACAGCTAAAAACATGCTAATACAATGAAACAAATATTAAAATTTTCTTTGAAGAATTTTATCAAACACATAGTGAACAGAAGTTTCATCAAACACTTCGCAGACAAAGTAATGAATACTTTCAGCAAGAAGATATTTGGGGCAATATAAGCTTGTTTTAAACTGATCTGAAATATTTTTACGAGGAAAACTCAATGAGGAACCTGTGATCTCGCTCCAACAATGGTCTGATGTATGTTTAACTTTGATCTGCTCCAGTATCTAAGCTTGGGCTCCACAATTTGGCTTCCAAAAATATGCAGAACTCGACCCTTCTAGATGTTGATTAATCTCTATGGAGAATTTGGCCTCCTAGTGAAATAGGCTTGGCCCTCCGAGGAAAATAACTTGGTCCTTCAAATAAATGCAATAACTTAGCCACTGAGAGGTGCAGTCGGCCTCCAAAATAATCAGACCCCAGACAATTAGTTGCCCATAAATTGACAAATTCGGCCTCCAAGTATGCAAGAATAATTCAGGCCCATTAGTGATACGATTCGGCTTCCATGCCCAGTCTCATTCAGATAAATATTCAACCACAGAGAAAGGGAATTCAGTCCTCCCAAAGATGATTGTCTCAGCTGCCAAACGATGAGTATAATCTGCAGAAATCGGCCCCTCAAGAGAAATAATCCGGCCTCCCAAATATTGAGTTTGATAGCAATAGATCTTGGCCCTCAGAGAAGAGAAGCTCGGCCTGATAAAGATGGTAGAATTCGGCTTCCAGGTTAAGAATCTTGGCCTGCTGAGTAAATGGTGAATTCAGCCTGCTAAAGGACAGATCACGGCCCTCCAACAATTTAAACTCGATCTCCATGTTGAAGAATAAATCGGCCTCCAAATGATAACGCTAAACTTCTGAAATGATGCCAACAATTTGGCCCTCCAATGGAAGATGATTTCGGCCTTCTCACAATGATAGATTTGACCTCAAGAATACTCTGGCAAAAAGCAACATGAACTTGACCTCCTAAAATAAATAGCAACTGCTGAAGCAACTCGGCCCTCTTGGGAAATAATCTCTAGCAAATGATAATAACTCGAGCTCCAGAAGAATTGTCCCAATAACCTGCAATTGAAGATCAAATGAGAAATCTGAGTGATTTCCCGCAATGCCAACTAGGGTAGCAATGAAGTCCACCGAAGTTGGATGATCAGTAGCTAGGGTGGCAATTGATGTCCACTGGAACTAGTAGGAGAGTCTTGCCTGAAATGCTCGAACTTGACTTCCTTGAGCCAAAACCAAACATAAGAAAATGATTACCAAAATAGAATGAATGAGGAATGGCCTTCTATTCTTTTTTATAAGACTTCACCGGATCTTCTCCAAGCTTCTAGAAGTTCCCCTTTTAATATTTTATTTATGAAGCCACTTATTTCCCCCAAGTGACTTTTTGCCCTTTTATTAATAATAATAATTTTTTCCCTTGTAATTTATAATAGTAAACTCAAGGTGAGCTGGGAAAAACTCCCCTAGTCTCTTTGGCAAATTTCCTCTCTTGCTAGCCTAAAGGAGACAGCTAGGCAAGCAGGAACAATAACTCCATGCTCAGGTAATCGGGGACATTACAGTGTTCTCAGTCTGGTTGCCTTTCGCTATTATTCCGTTGACAGAAAATGTTGGGATGCTTTTGTTGTTGCTTTTATTGTTTTCAGTACTCTACTTGTGTATCAACATTGTTCTTGAGCTGGGAACAATATATTATACAGACTTAGCATAGCTATGCACGTTGCAAGAAATGAATTAATAATTTCATTGTGAACGTGAGGTCCTGGCCTGTATCTATCTGTATCAACATTGCTTGAGATTGGAACCTTATATTATACAGACTTATTTTACTGTTTGTGTCTAGCTCATAATGTTGCACTTAAAGTGAAATAGATAGTAAACGTGGCTGTGATTTTGCGATGTCTGACTGCACCAATTTTGATGTGGAACCTATTATAGGTACGAGTGAACATGGAGAATTGGATGCAGGGTTACTTGATATCTAGTTTTAGTCAAATGGCATCTAACACAGAAAAGTAGTAACTTAATCAAATTAGTTGGCAAGAAGAGACAAAGGAACGAAGTGGGCCTGATATTAGGAAATGTAAACAAGACTTCTTGTGAGAGTCTACTGCCCAAGATGTCTTCTTCAATTGTGATTTTAATTATTTAATTATTTATTTCTGTTCTTTTTGCTTTTTTTTTTTGGATTGATGAGGGTATCATTAGTGTTTGTGGCTAGTTCCCTTCTCAGATAAAAACCTTTCAAATTATAAGGTTTAGAGTTCCTTAATGACAGACACAGAGATTTGGGAACATGCAGGGCATAACGAATGTGTAAATCTAATTATTTGGATGCTGTGGCACTGTATGAAGAATTACGCAGGAGAAATTGAGTCTATTCTATGGTTGTAAGGGTCATTCCAACAATCTGGAAAAGCAACTACTGAAAGTCAAAAAAGGTTCAGGCGGAGGCTTGGTTTTCATGATCAGCACCTTGTTGGTTTTGGGTATAATAAATACATATTATCATTGGCAGAATATATATGCCAAGACTATGCATTTGGAAAATTTTGTTCTTCTTTGTGGCTTGTTACTGTCCAAACTAATAGTCTCGGTAAGGTCCTTTGAGATGTTATGGTGGCACGACACAGGGCAAGTGCCCACTGTAACCTTGGCACTAGTCCCCTACTTTGTAGGCCAACTCCTACAAACCCAAGGGAGACTTCCCTATAGTAAATATCCTCTACCACAAATTAGTAGACTAGTGCCTTTAATACCACTGGCGATGGAGTCTAGGAGTTAATTTTAGATTTCTTGCCAATCTGAAAATGAAAATCTACTGCAGAAAATGCAGACCGACGAGTGGAAGACACTCTAATTATGTGAAATAAACCTTGAAATGGCACAATAATTGAGTGTTGAGAGCCCTTTCCAAGATTGAGATGAAATGCCATCGTTGATGGTCTTGGTATGTGGCTGAAAGGGAATACTTAGTTTGCTGTTCTGATGCTTCAGACATGCAGATTGTTGATTTTTGGGTAGCATTGGATGTGTTCTAGCTCCGAAATTTTGTGGAGGGGCTAGAATACATGAGATTTCCAAGACCAATAAATCTTTTGGAGAAATTCCACCCGGATTATATTTTATTAAAATAATTAATATTTTTAATGGGGTTCCTAAGTCTGAACTTAGGAAAATCAAAATATTAATGGGTATTAATGAAAATATGGGTGAGAAGCTTCTAAGAGACAAGGATCAAAGTCTAATTTAATCTTAGCTGTTGATTAGCGATTAGATCACGACCGTTGATTTCTCAACATAAAAAGTATAAATGGAGGCTTGGGGTCAATTGGAGAAGACATAGAGAGATTGAGGAAATTGATTTTCTGAGGTGAGAAGTTCTCAAGAGGGAAATCGATTGGGGAGATCTTGCAGCTGAGGGGCAGTGATAGTTTGGGAATAGTGACGGAGAGGCGGAGAGAAGCTTGTGGAGGCAGTGCAATAGCTAGGAGAGCTGACGCTGGCCTAATGCAACCTTGACACAGAGCCAGAAGGGCCAGCACAAGTTGCCTTCCACGCAGAGAGCCGAAACTACAAGGACAACTGGGAAAGATGATGCAGTGGGCAAAGGAGCTGACGCAGAGCCTTAGAGAGCTCCACGCAGTTGTAGCCGGGGTTAGCCAGTTTTGCTGCTGGATTAGCTGGAATCTGCCGAGTGAAGTGAGGTAAAACTCACTCAGGTTTTCTGCCATTGTATTTCTCTGTCATTGGTTTGTCAGGAGGGAAACTAGTATTTGTATTCAAAACTTCTGCTTAACAATAGAAAACCCTCAGAGCTGCTGCATTGGTTTTCTCGCATTTGGTTTTTTTTGGGATGTTTAGTCAAAAAAATAAGTGTGTCCTTTGTGTGTTTGTCTCATTTATTTTTTAGTTCTTGATCTGTGTATTGGTGTAGGATGCAGTGTATTTACATTAATAGTTTCTGAATATTTTTGAAAATAACTTGTTAAATGAAGAACACAAGTAGGTAATGCAACGCAATTGTAGCCGGGGCTAGCCAGTTTTGCTGCCAGATCAACCCGAATTTGTCGGGTGAAGTGAGGTAAAACTCAGTTAGGTTTTCCGCCACTGTATTTCTCCATCACTAGTTTGCCGGGAGGGCAACTAGCATTTGTATTCATAACTTCTGCTTAATAATAGAAAACCCTTAGAGCTGCTGCATCGGTTTTCCCGCATTGGGTTTTTCTGGGGATGTTAGCCCAAAAATAGGTGTGTCCTTTGTGTGTTTGTCTCATTTATTTTTTAGTACATGATCTGTATATTGGTGTAGGATGTAATATTTTCCGAATACTTCTGAAGATAACTTGTTAAATGAAGAACACAAGTAGGTAATGCAAATCAGTTTATTGCAGTGGGATTTTTGATTCATTCTATTTAGAAATTTGCACATGGTATCAGAGTGATTGCAGATCAAGGAGGATTGAAGCCATTAGCGAAAGGACAAAGGAAAATCTATGCTGAAGACAACTGTCCCGAGAGACAGTGCAATTTTTGGCCAAGAGAGCAGAGGAGGGGTGAAGCAGTCACCAAGGGAGGCTCATGCAGAGCTTGCGTCAACCTGATTGGGTGACGTTGTTGCTGCAAAGGGAAGCACAATGATTGTTGGGCTGCCACAAAGACTGTTGAGTCTCATTTTTCCGGTTGCCATGGTTAGAGGAGCAACGTAGATTTCTTTTGGAGTTGCTGGTGTGGTGCTGATTGTGTTCGTGTAGAACAATACCTAGTGGGGCAGAAGCAAAGTAGAGGGAATCAGTTCCTCAGAAGATTTCTTGCCAAGAAATCTAGATCCAGTGTTGAGCAACAACAAAGAGAGATCAGAGAGGAGTGGTTCAACAATGGTTGGTAGGAGGATTCTCGTGAAGGAAATCGAAATTCAGAGGGAGCTTGTTCCTTAGAGGATTTCTAGTGCCAAAGAAATCTAGATTCGAGTTTCGCTGGGCTAGCAGCAAAAGAGGGAGAAGAGAACCAACTCGATATTCATTTGAGCAAAGATGGTTGTTAATGGACTAAGGGATCAGGATAGCTTGGATGGAGCATCCAACTTCGTCATCTGGAAGGCTAGGTTCCTGACAGTTTTGGACAAAAATCGCATCAAGGATTATGCCTTGAAGACAGTGTTCCACAGGGACGCGTCCCCCAAGGTCAGATGTGCGCACCCCATGCACCCAAGACGGGGAGTCTACTGGTGTGCGTTTCTCCACGCACCCTTTTTGCGGAGTCTTGGGGAGATGCAAGGGAGTGCGTTTCCCCAGTGTGGGGGACGAGACTCCCCAAAAGAGGTGCGTCTGGCCATCCCCCCTCCAAACCTCAGTATCTAGTATATAGTATATAGTAATATACTAGTATGTTTTGCTTTCAATTTAGATTCTAGAATGATGAATGACGAATGATGAATTTAATTTTTAAATCAATGTAGATTGTAGAATGATGAATGATGAATGATATGGATCATTGTATTTGAATATTTCATTTTTGAATCTCATGGTATGGATGAATAATGAGTATGTCATATGAATAATGTATGTATCAAAATGAATGACGAGGATGGATCAATGTATGTCATTTTATAATTCAATTATGAATTTAAATTTTATATGTGGATCAAATTTCAATTTTCAATGTATTGGTATCCATATTACTATTAGTCTATTTAATATTTATGCTTTCATTATTGAACAATGAATATGAACTGAATTAATATAATATATATATATAATATATAATTAAAAATTATATTCCCTGACACCCCCCCGAAATTTCCCTAAAATTAGAGGGTACTCCCACACGTCCTCCTATGTGTCTCCCCGCATCGAAGTCTTGGTGGAACATTACTTGAAGACGATTGCTGTTCCGGTTGATGTTGATCCTCTCAATAAGTACAAGGAGGCTCAGGGAAAAACAAAATGCATGATCTTGCACGGGGTCAAAGATCATGTGATACCACATATTGCTGAGAAAGACACAAGAAGGGAAATGTGGGAGGCCTTGACCACATTGTGCGAGGGAACTTCCGTTCAACGGAAGATGTTTCTTGAGAGTCAACTGAGATAGTTTCAGATGCAGAAGGGAGAAGAGATCGATCACTTCCTTCTCAGGTTGCAAGGGATTCGTGACCAGCTAACTTCCGTAGTGGCTACACCAGATCCTGAATTTTATGGTCAGGATTGCCCTGAATGCAGTCACTGAAGACTAGGAAACTTTGTCCAAAGCATCTTCGGCAGGGCTTCTCTTCCTGGTTGGGAGGAGATGTGGGTAGCTTTTTGACAGGAAGAGATCAGACAGTTGACCAAGGCGAGAAGCAACAATGAAGGGATCAGAGTTAAGGAGGAAGAGGAGGATGTAGCTTTCGCATCAACGGGACAACAAGGGCAGCAGAAGAGGAAGAAAAATGACATATCCAAAGTCAAATGCTTCAGAGGTGGAGAAATGGTTCATTTCGCCATACAATGTCCTCGAAAGAAGGGCAAAGAAGAGAAGTCTGACTCAAAGGCTGCTCCAGCGAAAGCTGACAAAGAGGACGATGATGAGGATTGCCCATGAGTGCTCATACACCTCTAGAGAAGAGGTGGGGCGATATTGAGCTGTAGTCGGGAGGACTACAGTAGAGGGGCAGGATCCTTGAGGTGCCCAAACTCTTGGATCACATGCGGCTACAGGAGCACTTAATGACAATAGCAAAATGATGAGTGTTAGTTGGTGCGAGGGATGATGGAGCAATAGTCGTAGAGCTAGAGTGCCAAAGTTTGAAGCAGCGCAGTGCAATGTTGCAACAGTGCTGGAGGCACAGAGTAGAAACAACAACAGCGCAATAGCATCAGAGGGTCAGCACAGATTAGCAGCAGAGGTAGCTTCAATGTCTAGGGACGTCCAGATTGACTAGCATGTTAGATTTTGGGTGGCTTTTCAATTGCTCACTTCTCAACAACTGAGTTGCAGTGTAGCAGTTAGCAGTGGTAGTGTTATGGGCAACATGATGCAACATATTGAGAGGGAGTTGCAATACAGATGTAGCAGTGATAGTGTCATGGGCAACAATATAGATTGCAACATCGCAGTGGATGAGGGGCAGCAAGCCGAGCATCAACAACGCAAAGGACCGATGTCATGGATCAATGTGATACTTCTGTTGGGAAGTATTGCTAGAGCACATTCTTCGCTAAGAGGGAGTGCTGGTTTTTGGGTAGCATCGGACGTACTCTAGCTCCGAAATTTTGTGGAGGGGCTAGAACAAATGAAATCTTCAAGACCGAGAAATCGTTTGGAGAAATTCCGCCAGGATTGTATTTTATTAAAATAATAATATTTTTAATTCGGTTCCTAAGTCTAAACTTAGGAAAATTAAAATATTAATGGGTATTAATGAGGTGAGAAGCTTCTAAGATACGAGGATCAAGTCTAATTTAATCGTAGCTGTTGATTAGAGATTAGATCACGACCGTTGATTTCTCAACAGGAAAAGTATAAATGAAGGCTTGGGGTCAGTTGGAGAAGACACACAAAGAGATTGAGGAAATCAATTTTCCGAGGTGAGAAGTTCTCAAGTAGGAAATCAATTGGGGAGATCTTACAACTAAGGGGTAGTGATAGTTCACGAATACTGATAGAGAGGCAGAAAGAAGCTTGTGGAGGCAGCGCAATAGCCAGGAGAGTTGACGCTGGACTAGTCTGGGTCCACACAGCCTTGACGCAGAGCCAAAAGGGTCAGCGCAGAGGGAGAAACTGCCTTCCATGCAAAGAGTCGGAATTGTTGGAACAAACGGGAAATTTGACACAATGGGTAGAAGAGCTGATGCAGAGCCTCAGAGAGCTCCACGTAGGACCACGCAATTATTGCGAAGGGGCAGTGCAGTTGTAGCCAGGGCTAGCTAGTTTTGTTGCCGAATCAGCCGGAATCTGCCAGGTGAATTGAGGTAAAACTCACTCAGGTTTTCGGCCATTTTATTTCTCTGTCATTGGTTTGCCGGGAGGGCAACCAACTTTTGTATTCAGAATTTTTGCTTAATAATAGAAAACCCTTAGTGCTGCTGCACCAGTTTTCCCGCATTTGGTTTTTCGGGGACATTTAGTCCAAAAATAAGTGTGTCCTTTGTTTGTTTGTCTCATTTATTTTTCAGTAATTGATTTGTATATTGGTGTAGGCTCCAGTGTATTTACATTAATATTTTCCAAATATTTCTGAAAATAACTTGTTAATGGAAGAACACAAGTAGATAATGCAAATCAATTTATGACAATAGGATTTCTTATTTGTTCGATTCATAAATTTTCACATAAATATATAGAAAGATGTTGA
>APFE030228342.1:0-36120 GCA_000404065.3 Pinus taeda
AAGCATCCAATACCATGGACCGAAAAACATCGCGTCCAAAACCATGGACCGAAAACCATCGCGTCCAAAAAACATGTGCGAAAATCATGCACAAAACCATAGGTGGGTCCGCCTGCAATTCGTGGAGTCTTTACAACAATATCAAATCAAAACTTGGGCTTTGAGCCCCAAAACATGCCTTGGGGGGATTCCATGCCCAACACGAAGTGAATAACTAACAAAAATCCATAGATGACAATAGGATTTTGAGAAGCACCTCCCCACACAATGAAGTGGGCCCAAGTGACTAGAGAAGACCTGAAATCCCCACACCAGTGCAAATGGACTAGATAGATGTCCCCGCGCTCACCCAAATACCAACCCACACATTCCCCTTCCCTTCCCATCTCTAATTCAAGCATACATAAACTATTACATAAATTTTGAGGTCTAAAATGGGCCTCTTAAGGAATATTATAAAATAATAGTGGAAATACTAAAATAAGATTGGATTACCTCATCAAGTTTTGGTGGGAAAAATAAAAAGTTGTTTTCTAATTCATATTTTCAACCTTTTTTTTTGGTCAAGTAAGAATGGAGCCTTCTGTTAACCGAACTAGTACATTACATATGTTACAGGGTGAACCAAAATCCCTTTTGTTTACCAAAACTCGATCCAGAGGCCTGTGGGTTATGGCCCACAAAGCCTAATGGAAGCGTTAATGGATTTAAACCTTTAAAACTCGGAACCATTCACTCTATCAGAATAAATGGATTACACAGAAACCCGACCCACAACACTTAAGGTCAGACTTCAAACATATTACACCCACCACCATAAAAATCAGCGGGTCCGCACTTCCTACCCATCGCCTTCCCACTGCACTCTTCGAACACCAATCACTGATCGGCCTTATCCCAGCCATCCATCTATATCAACAATCCAACAACTATTGGTGAATCGCCTACTCACAAATCGATGAATCGTAATCCAACTCCTTCTTCTTCCACCGATTGTCGATTAGACAACTTGCACGACTTAATCTCCACAGTTGATTTACACTTTGTGGATCCAAGGGTCCATGATTATTTCGGGCAGACAAGTAACACGAGGGTTAACTACCCAAAAAAGTAGTTTCCTCTCTCCTCCTCGCTGCTACGTGTCGCTTGATGAGTGGAATCGAAGGTCTGCCTTGAAAAACTGTTTACCACTTAGACCCCACCCAAAATACCACTTATGGTTCAAGAAACCACTGCCTTCGCGAGTCAACTTTCGCGCTCTTCTACCATGCGATGACCATTGATCTATCCCATCGGATAGTTCTCATTCCTTTCTGCCAACACCACAGATCTTCAGCTTAACAATGGATTTACGCTTAAACCCCCGTTTCTCTGCCATATTCCTTTTAACACACAAACACTCATTTATAACAATATTCCGTTAATCAAACAATCATCATTGATCTTTACAATGATCGATGGTCGATCAAACCTGCAACATTTCCAGAATCAGTCCTCATGCCAATACAATCTGCGGACTGCTGCCACACAACCGGCAAACAGTTTAGGCTTCCATATCCCTCCTGTCTCCTGAGCCTCCTCAATCCATCAATCCCTATCTTTGGTAGCCTGACAGAGACAATCCTCTAATAGTTTGCCTGGTGGTAACAACTCCCAAACATGTCGAGTGTCCCTTTCCTTATTTGATCACTCCTTCATTCGCCAAACGATCGGCTAACATGTTAACTTTTCGTTTTACATGGACAAATCTTACAATTCTTAGGGTTTGCAAGAGAGTGTAGATACGATGAAAGACCTACGATAGTATCCAGTGTTTCGACACTTTATCTGGTGATGTACCATTGCATATGTTCTTGGCCACTCTAATAATCAATTCCGAATCTGCTTCAATGATGACATTGTGTGAATTTGAATCCACCAAGATTTCCAAGCATTGCTCTAAGGCCATGAGTTCTGCCATATTATTAGTGGCCTTCCCCAAGTGGCCATGAAAGATCTCCTTTATTTGACCTTGTTCATCTCTTATAACACCCCCAAAACTAGCTAACCCTGGATTTTCCTTAGATGCTCCGTCTATGTTGACCTTTAAGGAGCCATGTGGAGGAGGATTCCAAATATTTATCTCTGCATCTGTTTGGCGCACACCTTTGATTATGCCCTATGGGCCTATAGAATGGAGATCCAAATGCAGTAGAATACACGCATCTTGGGGCAATGCAGGGTCCTTAGAGAGTTTCCTTAACAAGCTGTTGATTGTGTCTTTGAGCTGCCTTAAAATTTGGTCAATTATATGCTGGGGCTTTCTTGATTTGTTCTTGAAGATCCGATTATTACGTTCTTTCCAAACATCCTAGAGAAAAATCCTGGAACCAAAGTCCAAGCTTTATTAATGATTTCATTCCCTGAGAATTTTTTCTTCCAATTCTTCAAAGTGTTAGGGATGCTGAGCCTGTCCCTATCAGTGTGCCTAAAGATTGAGGCCACCCGTTCCCACACTGTAGAGGTGAAAGGGCAAAGGTTTAGAAGGTGATCCATCATCTCCTCTTGTGAGCCACAAAGGTAACATTTGGAAAGTCCAGTGAAGCCTTTTTTTAGGAGGTTCTCCCAAGTTAAAATTTTCCTTTGGTGAACTAGCCAAATAAATAACTTTATTTTCATCTAGTGGGGGCTTTGCCAAAGATTCTTCCAAACTTGATTAGGGTTGAGGTAGTTAAATCCTATTACTACCTGTTTAACTTCTTTGAGGTTAAAGTTTCCTTCAGTGTTCTTACCCCATCTTAGTTGATCAGGCAAGGAGGATACCAGAATCATCCTATGCTCTAGCTCCTGAGCAAGAGAGCCTTAATTCGTATTTTCAACTTATATCCCTATGATTTTTATTAAATTTTGAGCAAGAGCACTTATTGGATGCAGAATTTAATTTTACATCCAAGGAGTAACCATGTTGCATACTTTTGATGGAACCTATTACACGAAAAATGTAAAAGAATTGAAAAAACATGATTGCAATCACATTTTTTCAAGTAATTCACATTTTTCGTGTAATAGGGATCATCGAAAGTATCCAACATGGGGACTCCTTGGATGCAAAATTAAATTCTACATCCAACAAGTGCTCCCTCTCAAAATTTCAGTAAAATCATAGCGATATAAGTTGAAAATACGAGATGAAAAAATAGTTTTTTTGTTAATCTTTTTACTCCAAAAATGGTGAATCGTCCTCCATGGTTGACATCATCATATTGAATCCTACTCGTTCTTATAAAATTGATTTTTGTTGTACATTTTTGTGTTGAGGCCCATTTTTTACCTCAAATTTTCTTTAATGGAAGTTGCAACCAAGGAAATTTAAAAAAACCAGATCCCTAAGCTTTCTAGGGTGAAACCCAATACCCGCTCCTTTGCAATACACAATAGAAAACTATAAAGGGTTTTTCTGCTAGGAACATAACACCCAAAATATCAAAAGACCAAGAACTGAAACTGAAATCTCCCAAAATGCCAGAAAATACGAACATATACTAGAATTCCAATTAAAGGTAGGAAAGAAGGAGTTACCTAAACATCGACTCTATACCCCTCACTGACAAACACCATGTTACACTAAAATTTGTCACCATGACTATTTGCAGTTAGTATGGCTCCATCAACAGTCATGCTATCCTCCTTGGCAAGCCTTATACCTCTGCTGTCCATGTCAAACTACAAGAAAGAGAGAAATTCATTAAAAAACATGTTTATCTCTGGGTACGCAGTTTCTCTCTACCTTACTTGTGTGTACGCATCCCAAATTCATTATACCTGCGTACTTGTACGCTCTGTATGTCAAGGGATGGGTGCGTACTCCTGTAAAGGTCAAAAGGCGCGAGTTTCATCTTAAAAAAGTTACTTGTGGTCATTTATAGAGCATTCTAGAAGCTTGTTTGACGTGTATTGAGTGCCTCGAGATGGTTCATGTATCCCTATGAAAGAGGAACTTATCCCATCAAGAGAGGAGCTACCCCATCCAAAAGAGGGGCTTATCCCATTGATGTTGGACCTGATTAACTTCCTCTAGAACAGTATAAATACAGGCATTGGGCCAGAGGAGGGGAGGTTGAAATCTGAACATTCCAAAGGGTAGATGCTGCTGGAATTAGGACTTCCTTGTAGAAGCTTGTGAGGAGAGATTACCATCCTTTCTTGTTTCATTTGGAAGTGGGTGAGCTTATCAAAGTAAAGGAAAACTCTTGCTGGACCCTGGGAGGAACTTGCACAACACCAAGGCTCAGGTTGTAATGGTTTCTTTTGTTTCCTATTAATACAAATAAGTCCATTCTTCTCAACAATTTGTTATTAATGAGTTGTTTCATATACTCCTTGGTCTGTATGTTGAATATGTTTTATTTTATGAGATATTCAAGTGGTATGTAATCGTTTGATTGTTCGTGAATGCAGGTTTCGAAGTGAAGGAGGGGCTCATCCGGATCGACGAGGCTGGACTACTACAACAGCGTTGGACTATAGGTAGGATCTAAAACACTTGATTTCTTGTATGGTAAATGCATGTTTAGAGAAGGATTTCTCTTAATTGTCTTTTTTGTCACTAGAAAGTCTTAGGCTTCTAGGGAGGTTGGTTTTGTCCGCAAGATTAAGTCTTTCCGCATGACACACCACACTATTGCACCAAGGTCGCATAGGAAACCTCACGCTTCCCAGGTCTAATCCCAATGTTAGACGACCATAAAAAACCAGCCCTTGTTCACTGAGCAACCTAGGGTCCGAGATAACAGTTTGGTCCTTAATTGCATTCAAAAACAATTTTTATTTCTAGACTGCAAACATAGTCAGTTTCCTCCACTAGTCAAGACGCCTGCTTGGCCCTCCAAAGATGCCTCCCAATTGAACAAAGCAAGCTATCTCATTCAAACACCACATTTTCATCTCCCGTTGATTATTCTACTCACCACCACCAACACTAGTGGTATAATAACCCATATACATTCTTAAAGCTTCTGCTAGAAGCCATCCAACCCGGTGTAGTTGCCATCCCAGACATTCATGATTGCCACATGTGTGAGAGGGTATTATTCCAAGTTGGTGTATATCCTAAGTTTCATTAACTCTCCACAATGGTGGCACATAGGAGCTTTCAAAAGAAATTCATATTATGCTCAACAACAAGGTTAAAGCCTACAACAAGCCTGGAAGGACCCAACAAACACAATGTAAACTCAAAAGGTGCAACTATTTTACTTTCATTCAGACCATTTGGGAAATTTGCAGGTGCATTGGGGAGAAGTTTGGACATTATAGTTTGGGTTGGCTCTAATGGGAGATTGGCACAAGCCATGTATTGAAAGTTCAATCATTTCAATATCAGTTTCTAATTCCTGAATGTTTTTATGATAGTTGTTTCCTTTTCAACTCTTAGTGGATTTATTAGATTTTCCTTTAATATATGGGGTTTCATGGTGGTTATTGGTAAATTTAAATATTAATTAGTCAAATAGTTGGGTGTTTAGTTTGGGATAATGGGCCATAAATGTCATTCTTGGTGGCTCGTCCCTATCTCAATTTGAGCCTTAGTCTTAGCTACACCAAGCTATAATTATATTCTCATCTTTGCAACTCTTTTGTGTGGCTAATATTCTTGGATATGACGAACTATTACCATAGCAAAGGTTAGAGGATAACCTTGAAAGCTTTGTTGGGATAACCCATAAGGGGAGTGGCTTTTATTTTTTCTATTGGGGGGGAATCTTTTTATTTCCATGGCTATGGTTACGAGGTAGAATTAAGGTTGTGTGTGGGTGTAAGTAGACATTGAGGAGGAAGCAAGGCCCTAGGGGGAAAAATCTCTTATATTATACGTTGAATTATCCGTCTGGGTTATACCCCGACATATATGGTGTAGGCCCCTGGATCCACCCTAGGAGGAAGGAGACAAACATCTCATTTGCATTTGTAACTCCGTGCGGCTCACTGCTATAAAGTTTGTTGGTGGTGCAAGAATGGTAAGACAAAGGGGTCAGGTAAGAAGAGGGGTTGCCTACTACCAGGAAAGAGATTAATGAGGGAACACCTAGATTACATATAGGAAGAAATCTCCTAGGCAAAAGGGGAGACCTCTTCCCAAAAAACCTCCCTCTTCGACACAGAGGTCTTGATGGAATGGACATACTAGATACCAGTGGTAACACGAGGGGCTAATTTCCAACACCTGAAAACGATGGATATATACTGGAAAATGAAATTTATATTAGGAAGTGTTGTAGCATCCATCGTCATTTAAATTTCATTTTTAATATCATCATAAAAAATAAAAAATAAAAAATAAAAATAAATAAATTAAAAAATAAATAAATAAATAAATATTTTGTTTTAAAAAATCAAAAGAGAATGTGAAAGCCCGAAAGTAGTGATTTATTTATATTATTGATGTCATTCAAATCCTATGTAAGGTGGGGCCCCGACCCATATATTAAAGTTAGAGCGGTATTACAAGATGTAAGCAAGCATGGGCTCGAGAACCAGATAAAGTGCTCTGCGGGGAAACAACGAGTATGAATTACAACTCCAGCTCAACCCCAATAGTTGGCCATGACGTTAAGGTGTTTGACTGAGATCTATGACCTGAGATTTCTGTGGGGGTTCAATCCCGATGAACCTCCCATACACTCCCCACCCCCGCAGTGGGCCACCCCCATCGCTTCACTCCATCTCATCTCCTCCACGTCATCCACCACCCTCATTCATTACCATCCACCTCATCCACCATACCCCGTCACTTCATCTGCCATTCCATTAATTAGTTACATTAATTATAGGTCTTTCCTTCCGTTTGATTATCATTTGTATAAAAGACAAGCAAAGCCCCATTGCATTATTTTTTCTTTTAGTACTAAGCAACCTTGCATCCAGTTCAACAGTCTAAGTCAGCAACCGTCCTGGCAACTATCATCAGCAACTGTCACCTACAATCACCATGGCCAAACAAGTAAGTTCCTCATCAGTTATCCATACCCCATTAATGGATGTCGAACGAGATATTTCTGATACCCTCTACACAATTAAACATCTTTCACTGTATCAAGAGGTCATCCTGAACCATAAAAAGTCTCCTATATTCATGGCAATGGTTAGGTCAGGTGTTTTAGCTGCTTTTGTCCCCAAAACTCATTTATTTCCTGAATTTATTCAATGGCTAGCCTCAGCAATGTACCCAAAGAAATGTTTTGTAATGAATCAGTCAGGGGAGAGCGTTTTTCAAGTAACCTCACAATTAATAAACCAAGCTTTGAATTACCCCGTGTCTGGAACATAGACCACCTTTACTGAAGAATATCTGATTTAATATTATGATAACATGTCTCCTCAAGGACTTTCTCATGTCACCTCTTTCCTGGCCCCTAAATCTGGTCAATTCTCCCTAGATGGGAATCTCTTCTCTTTAGAAATATTTGCAGTTGACATAAGACTTGTTTTGCAAGTAATTTCCAAGATTCGAGGAAAAGAAGACTCCAGGCAGGTGGATAAAGTTGTGCTGGGATTTTTCTCCTTAATGATGAAGCCAGAGATAGTACTAGACATTCCAGCATTCTGGGTAGATACTATCAATACCCAATTTATGACTCTGCCTCTCACTCAGTCCTTCAAATTTCCTTCAGTCATTACTTATTTATTTCTATACCAGAATGATGAACATTTTTCTGATTTGAGTCTAAATGTTGTTGATATGAATAAAAAGAAGCAGTCAGTGGTATTCTGGATAGATCTGATAAGGGGTGATCCAAGAGATAGTGGTTTATTTGAGTTTACTTCTTTATTCCTTCCAGTGGCTTATAAAATCTTGAGTGGATCCCTACCCCCAACATTTCTTCCTAAAGCTCAAGAATTTCTTCAATTGAGTAAGGATGTGAGATGTGGGGATTGGTTCATCTCTGAAGCACATGCAAATATTAGGCTTTATGGAGCCTGTTTCAAGCCTTACAGGTTACCTAAATTTGTGCCAATGAGGCTTTTTGCCCTTGAATTTAATAGGCAAAACTTGAATGTAGATCAAGTTCATTTTTTTCCTATGAAGAAAGGATTTTTCTTCAAGTTGCCTAAAGAAGTGGGACCCTTCATTGTAAACACCAGACAGGCTACCTAGGAGGTTGAAAAATTGTTGAGTGACATGTGTCTTTTACAGGTGGTTGAGTGGGCTTATGACCCTCATCAAATCATTTCAAAGAGAAGACTAGAGAATTGATATTCAACCTTTGTGCATGAAAGTAGACCTGAAACAAAGAAATTGGAAAATGGAGGTTTGTAAAACACCAAGGGGACAGATACTGAAACCCCTAGCATTATAGAAAAAGGTGTCAAGAGGGTTAGAGAGGAAGTTATTGATTTGGATGAGGAAGAATCTGAAGCAACAAAAAGGACCAAGCTTCAAGATGCAATGTCTTCAGCACAACCTGGCTTGGTGATTCAACTAGGAGAAACAGAGGGTGCCCTAGCTTCCCCATCTTCTAGAGAACCTGTCCATGATCAAGTTCCTTTAATTCAAAGTATGTTTGCTCAGATAGCTGAGAGAAATCAGAAGGTGAAGTTAAATATGGAGGCTCAAGCTGAGTCTTAGGTAACTCCTGAAAAAACTAGATTTCTATCTGCCATGGATTTGGAGAGGAGTCAACTTAAAATTGCCTTTTCTCATCCTACTAGAATATCAGTGGGGTCTACTAGCAATTTCAAGACTGTGAATTTAACAGTTGACACTCACAAGCTTCCAATGCTTGAAAAGATCAATTTGCACATGCAAACTGGGCAATTGATTGTAAATGATTTACATAAGACAAATGCAGCAGCTGTCAAGGCAGAAAAAATGCTAAATAAGGTAATTCAGTAGTTAAAGTTGGAGAAAGCCAACTCCAGGGCTTTGAATGCTCAAGTGGATGAGCTAAAGAAAATTATCATTAAAATAGGTGTCAATCTTGATGACCAACCCGTTGTTCAGAAATTATTGCAATCTGCCAAGTCAGAGATTGGGGTTTTGAAAAAGAAGTTAAATCTACCTGCATGTGAGCATCCCATAGCTGCAGGGATAGCAAAAGTAGAAAATGAAAAGGAGAAGCTCCTACAGGATGCGTTGCAGAAGACTGAAGAATTTTCTTTACTTAAAGAATCTTTTGACAAGCTGCAATGGCAAGTGGACACTCATATTTGTACATTAGTAATGCCAGCCAACATAGATCATCCAGCAGTACAGGTTTTACATTTGGGAACAGAGCTTAAAATGGCTAAGCATGATGTAAAGAAATCCTAAAGAGAATTGGAAACAACTTGAAAGCTATTGAATTTCAGTGAAAAAGAAGCAAGAAGGGAGAAAGACAATGTAAAGAAGTACAGAAAAGAGCTCTTAAGGGCTGAAGATGAAATCAAAAGGCTAAAGGAGAAAATGAAGGGCCATATGTCCTTAATTCAAGCCAGAGAAATCATATGGGATGAAGTCATCGAGGTTATCAAGGGAATTTGGGAATTTCTTGTGATTATATTTGAAGAGAAAACAATAGTTCAAGATATGGAAGAGGTGGTCATAAAAAATAAGTAAAAATATTTAGATAGATCAAAGTTTGCAAAGAGGATGATAGATTTCATTAACTCTAAATCTACTGCAAAATTGAAGGAACATGACATGCCAGACAGAACATCATGTGGAATATATTTTAGAAAAATTATTATCAGAAATATCTACAGGAATACTACTGAGAAGAAGATAAATTAGATGAAGGAAGTAGTTTCAAAGTTTAACATCCTGTTTGACAAAAGAGTTAGGGCTAGACTTCCTTCTTGCTAGGATCTACAAGGAAACTTGTTGCCACAGAAAACATATGAGACTTTGTTGATTGAGGCAAAAATAAAAGTTAATAACACTCATGAAAAGACAACAGTATTGAAAGGAGCCACCATTGTGAACTACCTGAACAAAGATTTTAAGCTTCTCTGGATGGTGAAGACTCTGTTTACATACAAGCCTAATTATGGTGAGATTACAGCTTGCATAATAGCACTTGACAAGTTAGAGGAAGCACCAAAGTCAAATGTGCCATTATGGAGAAAGTGCAAGGAATGGATGATAGAGCAAACCAAAGATCAGACCAAAGATGCATTAGCAGGACCTCTTACTCAAGCCACAGATTCAAACAGTGAGCAGCAATCCCCAATCATACTCTAATTTCGGTTACTTCTTGTTACCTTATTTTCCTCAGAAGAATGAGGTGTCTTTTACCCTCTAATGTAATATTTTGTAATGAATTTTACTTTAGACAGTTAGAAGGTAATTAAGCAGTTTGATAGTTTTGGTAGTTACCAACTGTCCCATGATGTATAAAAAGAGGAAAAATTATAGAGAAAAAAAATCTGAATTTCGAAGAACCTGGAGACTATGCTATTGTATTCTTGATAAATTGGTGATTAATGAAAGTTTTCCACACATTGTTGGGTATGATTTTGTAATTTCTTTGTTATGTGTCATCATGTTTCTTCCTTTCTTTAAATATGGTAATGAAGTTGTAGGTCTTTCTTTACTCATGTAAATGAAGTTAAAATTCCTTAAAAGAGCACTCCTATATTTAAAGTTCCTACCTCTATATTTCTTCTAAGTTACAGATAATAGTTCTTGTCAAACACAACATATTATCTTTAACTTCTCAAGGCATTCTTCACACAACATTTATATTCAACATCACATGGCATTATAAGATTTTCATATCAACTAAATATTAAGGGTTACAATTCAGGTCCTTCAGGCCCTTCACATGAGGATATATTACACAAATAAGTGACATGCATAATAAAAATTAATGTCTTAAGCACAATTTCTACACAGCCATGAGATTGGTTTCTAAGGGACAACATTAATTGGCGTCGTTGTCGAGGAACGAAATCAATAACATTTTTCCCTGGGTTTTTAATATTTTCCTCTGGTTGTTTAGTGAGGAGGAAATATTTGGATGTATTAAGCAGAAAAAAATAACTATGGCTTCAAAAATGCCTCATACGAGGTCAGATACCTCACAACAGAAAGCTCAAGCCCTTTCAGACCCCAAGAGACTAGTTTCCAAAAGGGTTGGAAAGCCAAAAACTCCATTTACACCAATTCCTACACTATCTACACTTGACAACAGTTCAACACATATTTCATCCAAACATTTACCTTTTATCGACCAAGAGCTACCTTTTACATCCACTTCATTTCAAGAACCCAACTGTCAAGAATAGTGTTTAGAGTCTATTTCTTTCTCAGTATTCAAAAATATATATGCTATAATTGTTCAACCTAAGCCCATAACTACATTGTCACCTTTTCATACTCCATTTACTCCTCAAACAAGTTCTTCATCTGCTGGTACTCAAGGTTCAGTAAGTTCAAGTGCAAACATGGTAGCACCCGCATTCTTGTTGAATAGGTATGCACCTATTCAGTTGCCACAATAGTTGAATCCAATGCCTCAAGAATACTTAAAAATTCTTCCTCATTTTTCATGTTAGGATGAACAAACAGCAGAGAAACATACAACAATGTTTTGTAATTTTGCAGAAAATCTCAATGTTGAACACCTGGATGTTGTTTTAAGACTTTTTGTGCAATCCTTGGATGGTGAAGCAAGAAAGTGGTTTAAAGGGCTTCCTAATAACTCTATTCCTACATGGGAAGAGATGGAATGCCAGTTCACCCATAGATGGGGAGAGAAACGAGATCATGGGTATTCACTTACAGAGTTCAATGCTATTAAAAAGAAATCTGATGAAAGTGTTGTTGAGTTCATCAGAAGGTTCATTAAACTTTACAACAGTCTTCCAATGGAGATCAAGCCCCCTCCTACTAGTGCAAAAATAACTTTTGCTAAGGCATTTGAATCAGATTTTGGGTTCACATTAAGGGAGAGGAGATCCACAACCCTTGATCAGATCCAAACTGATGCTTTAGAAATAGAAGCAAATATAGTGGCTGCAGGTAAAGCAGCAGCGGCACAACGTACCCAAGATAAGGGAAAGGCTAAATTGGAATCCTCTCAAAGTCAAACATTAGAAGATATGAATAATGTGATTAAAAATTTGTCCAGTAAATTGATTAAATTGGAATTGGAAAGTAAGAACTCTCAAAGGCAAGTACAACAAAATAGAAACTTTAATCCCCAATATAGAAGACAACCTCTGCAAATTTTGCAGAAGGAGAGAAAAGACCAAGATCAGGTTCAAGCACCACTTTACTTAGAGGCAAATCCTGATGAAGTACCAGAGAATTCCTAGGATCATGATGATCATATTTCCACATTGTATGCAGGAGATGAAGATTAACTAGGTGTTGAGGGAGAAGAATATACTGAAACAGATTCCATTTATGATGAGAATGAAATTGATAAATATCGAAAGCAATTTACTAATTTTATGCAAGCATAATTACATAAGAAATATGACTTGAGATTAAGGAAAAGATCTATAATTCAAGAAAATGAAGGTGAGCATCAAGTTCCTGCTCCCCTACAAAAGGCGACTCCACAAGAACCACAACCTACAAAACAATTAAATAAAGTAAAGCAACAACGGAATACAAATAGAAAAACTTAGATACTTCAAGGTGAGTCTTCTTGAGATAAAATTGATAAAATTCCTTTAGAAAAAATTGTTTCCATTCCACAAGAGATTTCAGTGATGAAGAAAAGTGAAGATGAAACTAAAAAGAATACCAAACATGTCCATGTATTTAGTCTCACTAAAGAGCTAGAAAAAATCTGAATTCAGGTGCCCCTCACAGAGTTGGTAAAAGCACTATTTTATCAAAGACAGATTGTTGAGTTTATCAACCTATCTCAGAATGTGAATATAAATGACACTATGAATCTACAAGAAGATAAACCAGTAGCGGTTTTTGGTCCACATGTGGAGGAGGTAGATTCTTCAACACCTCCTTTCTACATATCTTTATTGATTCATGATTTCCTCTTGCATAATTGTATGTTTGATTCAAGAGCTTCACACAACCTTAGGCCACTATCAGTAATGAAACTATTAAACCTACAAGTTACTAAACCTTACAGAGACCTGTATTCTTTTGATTCAAATAAAGTCAAGTGCCTCGGGGTCATTAAAGATATGGTGGTGTCATTATCCCAGATCCCAGCTAGAAGTTTGGTAATGGATGTAGTGGTAGCAGACATCCCTGCTAGGTTTGGAATGTTGCTATCTAGGTCATGGGGGGCTAAATTGGGGGGAGTTCTGAAATTGGATTTTATTGATGCTATCATACCAATCTTTGGTGGAGAAGAGAGAAGGTTGTATAGAGAAACAATATTTGTTAAAATAATCACAAAGAACGGAGCAAGTAATTCACATGTGTACAGCCAAGAAAAATATGATTTTTCTTGTTTCATGCTGCATGACAATGCAGAGTTGGCTGAAGATAATTAGAGGCAACTTACTTCAGCCTGTGTAAATACAGAGCTGCAAACAGAAAGGGTGTGGAAGTGCTTCTTTGATGGAGCCTATTCTAAAGAAGGAACAGGTGTTAGTTTCCTTTTAATTACACCTAGAGGTAATATGATCCCATTTTCTTTTAAATTGGAGTTTGAAGCAACTAATAATGTGACAGAGTATGAATCCTTGATCATTGCTTTTCAAACAACAAAACAAATGGGAGTCCAGTCAATTTCCGTTTTTGGATATTCAGAGCTAATTATAAAGCAAATTAAGAACCATTGTCAAACAAAACACCCTAGGCTCACGACATATAGAAAGGAAGTGTAGGATTTAGTTGAGAATTTATTTGAGGCTTTCAACATATAGTTCATTCCAAGAGATGGGAACAGATTAGCAGACTCCTTGGTTGTGGCTACCAATACCTTTAGGCCTCCTATAAATCCAAAAATGAGATATGAGGTTGAAACGAGGCATAGGTCTTCTGTTCCAGATAACATAAAACACTGGGAGGTTTTTGAGGATGATCAGAAGATTAAGGAATTCTTGGCTATGATTGAAGATTTTCAGGGCACCGAAATTGATCAAGATGGAGATGAAACAATAGAAGGTACAAAAGTAAGTGGTTTTAAAAATTCCATAGTTAATCAAAAATCATTCAATTGAAAGATAATATTATGCCAAGAGGACTTGTCCCTCTTGAAATACTTTTTAACTCCAATGATGTAGTTGTTAGTTCAGAGAAAGTTTCACAGGATGAGCATATTCAAGATCACAATATTGGAACCCAGAAGGAGACCAAGTTAGTCAAATTATTTAAAGGAGTTCCACTTAATTATAAGGAGAGATATATTGAGCTTTTCAGGAAGTACACCAATGTTTTTGCTTGGTCCTACGAGGATCTCAAGACATATGATGTGAGCATTATTCAACACAAGATTCCCTTGAAAGAAGGGATTAAACCATTTAAGCAAAAAATCGAGCAGATCAATCCTTTGCTTTTACCATTGATTGAGAAAGAAGTCAAAAAGCTTCTTGATACCAAGATAGTTGTTCCACTCCGATACTCTGACTGGGTGGTCAATTTAGTACCTGTAAGGAAGAAAAATGGAGAAATAAGGCTATGTGTGGATTTTAGAAATCTGAATAGGACTTCCTTAAAAGATAACTATCGATTACCTAAAATGGATCATGTGTTGCAGAAGGTAACTAGATCATTCAGGATGTCAATGCTAGATGGGTTCTCTGGGTATAACCAAGTGGCTGTTGATAAAGAGGATCAGAAAAATATTGCCTTCACAACTCCGTGGGGAACCTTTATGTATGCTTGAATGCCTTTTGGGTTGATGAATGCAGGT
This sequence comes from Pinus taeda, assembly GCA_000404065.3. NCBI lineage: Eukaryota > Viridiplantae > Streptophyta > Pinopsida > Pinales > Pinaceae > Pinus > Pinus taeda. Next base: position 14,799 of record APFE030228342.1, read on the forward strand.
GCAACATTTCAGAGAGCTATGGACATTGCATTTGTGGGTGATAAGTTTGTAGTGATATACTTGGATGATATCATTGTTTTTTCTAAATCAGATAATGAGCATCTCGACCATCTTAGAAATACTTTTGAGAAATGTAGAAAATTTGGGCTTTCTTTGAATCCTAAGAAATCTATTTTTTCTCTAGAAGAAGGAAAATTGTTGGGGCATATTGTTTCTAGAGATGGAGTCAAGATAGATTCAACAAGGGTGCAAGTTGTGCAAAAAATACCCCTGCCCAAGAGTAAGAAAGACATTCAAAAATTTCTGGGAAAAATAAATTTTTTAAGGAGGTTATGCTGAAATTGTAAAAGAGATTACCAATATGTTGAAGAAGGAATGAAGTACATTGGACCAAGGAAGCCAGAGAGTCATTCTCCAGGATCAAAGAAGCATTACAAGAAGCTCATGTTTTAATTACCCTTGATTATCAAAAGCCATTTCAAATTTTTTCATTTGCATCACTTAATTTAATAGTTGTTGTTTTGTTACAGAAAAATGATGAAGGAAAAGAGTAGCCAATTGCTTTCTTTAGCAAGATCCTCAGAGATGTTTAACTCAAGTACAATATTCTTGAAAAACAGGTATTTGCCTTGGCAAAATCTCTAAAAGCCTTAGAACTTATGTGCTGTAGTCACAGATCATTGCTTATGTGCCAAATGTTGCAGTAAAGGATGTCTTAGTCCATAGTGACGTGGAAGGTAAAAGAGGGAAATGGATAGCTAAGATACAAGAGTATGACATGGACAGAAAGCCCACAAAGCTCGTGAAAGGGCAGGGATTGGCAAAGATGTTGACAGAGTCAAATTTTTAGGCATTGGGAATCAACTTGCCAACACTTGTAAATGAGGAAATATTTGAAGAGGGTGAAGAAAAATCAAATTCAGGCATGAAGATCCGATATAAATTTTTATGTTCAGAATGGTACAAGCACATAGTTCATTATTCATGTTTTATCTCTTGTCCTCAGTTAATGGATAGAACAAGATATAGAGCATTAAAAATCACGGCACAACCATATGTGATTGTGGAGGGAAGATTGTATTGGAAAGATCCTGTGGGAATTTTATTATTATGTCTGACAAAAGATGAATCTACAGAGACAATTAAAGATTATATTGAGAAGTTATGTGGTGGACATTACAGTTCGAAAGCTACTGCACACAAAATACTTCAAGCAGGATTTTATTGGCCCACCTTGTTTGGTGATATATATATGTTTGTTAGAAGCTGTCAGAAGTGTCAACTTTTTGCTGAGGAAAAGAGGCTAGCTCCCTTGCCATTAATCCCAGTCTTCATAGAGGAACCATATAGACAATGGGGGATAGACTTTGTTGGATAGATTAACCCACCTTCAACTGGATAGAACAAGTGGGTTCTTACAACTATTGACTATTTCACCAAGTGGATAGAAGATATACCTACTAAAAAGGCAATTGACCAGGTGGTGATGAAGTTTTTAGAGGAAAACATTTTCAGCAGATTTGGATGCCCTATCAAAATCATAACTGACAATGCTCAAATGTTCAATTCAATTAAGTTGGTTGCTTTTTGTCAGAAGTATAATGTCATCTTATCTCATTCAACAACTTATCATCCTCAGGGAAATGGATTGGCTAAATCCACTAACGAAACATTGGTGAAAATTCCTAAGAAAACTATTGCCGAGAATCAGAAAGACTTGGATTCAAAATTAAAGTTTTCTCTTTGGGCTATCCGAGTGACTACAAAAAAGTCTACAGGTAAATCACCTTTTGTGTTAGTATAATAATCTTTCATTCATTTTCTATCTATCTGATTTGTCCTGATGATGGACCCCCTTTGGGGTTTGAAACATCGGCATAATGAACTAGAAACTGTGGATAATCTGGATCATGAAGCTACAAACTCAAGCTCTGTTCCCTAGTTAGCCTATGAAGCCTGTGATTGCAATGATCCAGGAGGCAAAATAAGAGCCCAATGCTGTAATAAGAAGGATGCATAAGGTAGTTGAATTGAGTGAAAGCATATATATGGTAAGAGATAATTTGATTATGTATCAATCAAAAATGAAGGGCATTTTTGACAGAAAAGCCAAAGAAATTGATTTTAAAGCCGGAGACCTGGTATTAAGGTGGGATACTAGAAGAGAAGATAAGGGAAAACATGGGAAGTTTGATCCTCTCTGGTATGGCCCATTTAGGATTATAGAAGCAAGGGCAAATAATACATTCTTCCTGGAGAATCTTGATGGTGAAACTTTACAGCTGCCTGTCAATGGGCAATACCTCAAATCTTATTTCCAATTTTGAAGCACAAGCATCCTGTCATTGTAGATACTCGAGCGAATTCATTGTACAATTTCCATAGAACTAAAATTGGAAAAGCAATATATGACTCCATGCCCGAGGTGAAGGCACTGATATGTGGTTCTTAGTGCTTATATGGCAAAAGCATTATCCCCAGGTGGAGCGAGACGTTGTAGCATCTATCATCGTTTAAATTTCATTTTTAATATCATCACAAAAAAAAAAATATCAAATATTTTGTTTTAAAAAATCAAAAGAGAATGTGAAAGTCCGAAAGCAGTGATTTATTTTATATTATTGATGGCATTCAAATCCTATGTAAGGTGGGGCCCCGACCCATATATTAAAGTTTGAGCGGTATTACAAGATGTAAGCAAGCATGGGCTCGAGAAGAGGATAAAGTGCTCTTTGGGGGAACAACGAGCACGAGTTATAACTCGAGCTCAACCCCCGCAGTTGACCATGACATCAAGGTGTTTGACTGAGATCTACGGCCTGAGATTGTTGCGGGGGTTCAAGCCCAATGAACCTCCCGTACACTCCCTACCCCCGTAGCAGGCCACCCCCATCGCTTCACTCTATCTCATATCCTCCACGTCATCTACCACCCTCATTCATTACCATCCACCTCATCCACCGTACCCCGTCACTTCATCTACCATTCCATTAATTAGTTGCATTAATTACAGGTTTTTCCCTCTGTTTGATTATCATATTTATAAAAGACAAGCAAATCCTTGTTGCATTATTTTTTGTTTTAGTACTAAGCAACCTTGCATCTAGTTCAACACTCTGAGTCAGAAACCATCCCGGCAACTGTCACCTACAGTCACCATGGCCAGATAAGTAAGTTCCTCATCAGTTATCCATACCCCATTAATTGATGTCAAACAAGATATTTCTGATACCCTTTGCATAATTAAACATCTTTCACTATATCAAGAGGTCATCCTGAACCATAAAAAGTCTCCTATATTCATGGAAATGATTAGGTCAGGTGTTTTAGTTGCTTTTGTCCCCAAAACTCATTTATTCCTTGAATTTATTCAATGGCTAGCCTCAGCGATGTACCCCAAGAAATGTTTTGTAATGAATCACTCATGGGAGAGCGTTTTTCAAGTAACCTCACAATTAATACACCAAGCTTTAAATTACCCCGTGTCTAGAACTTACACCAGCTTTACTAAAGAATCTCTTATTTCATATTATGATAACATGTCTCCTCAGGAACTTTCTCATGTCAGCTCTTTCCTGGCCCCTAGATTTGGTCAATTCTCCTTAGATGGGAATCTCTTCTCTTTAGAAATATTTGCAATTGACATGAGACCTATTTTGCAAGTAATTGCCAAGATTCTAGGAAAAGAAGACTCCAAGCAGGTGGATAAAGTTGTGCTAGGATTTTTCTACATAATGATGAAGCCAGAGATAGTACTAGACATTCCAACATTCTGGGTATATATTATCAATACCCAATTTATGACTTTGCCTCTCACTGGGTCCTTCAAATTTCCTTTAGTCATTACTTATTTATTTCTATACCAGAATGTTGAACATTTTTTTGATTTGAGTCTAAATGTTGTTGATATCAATAAAAAGAAGCAGTCAGTGGTATTCTGGACAAAACTAATAATGGGTGATCGAAGAGATAGTGGTTTATTTGAGTTTACTTGTTTATTCCTTCTAGTGGCTTATAAAATCTTGAATGGAACCATACCCCCAACTTTTCTTCCTAAAGCTCAAGAATTTCTTCAATTGAGTAAGGATGTGAGATGTGGCAATTGGTTCATCTTTGAAGAGCATGCAGAGATTAGGTTTTATGGAGCCTCTGTCAAGCCTTACAGGTTACCTAAATTTGTGCCAGTGAGGCTTTTTTCCCTTGAATTTATCAGGCAAAGCTTGAATGTAGATCAAGTTCATTTTTTTCCTATGAGGAAAGGCTTTTTCTTCAAGTTTCCTAAAGTAGTGGGACCCTTCATTGTAAACACCAGACAGGCTGCCCAGGAGGTTGAAAAATTATTGAGTGACATCTGTCTTTTACAGGTGGTTGAATGGGCTTATGACCCTCATCAAATCATTTCAAAGAGAAGAATGGAGAATGGATATTTAGCATTTGTACATGAAAGTAGACCTAAAATAGATAAATTGGAAAATGGAGTTTTGAAAAACACCGAGGGGACAAAGATTGAAACCCCTAGCATTACAGAAAAAGGTGTCAAGAGAGTTAGAGACGAAGTTATTGATCTGGATGAGGAAGAATCTGAAGCAAAAAAAGGACCAAGCTTCAAAATGCAATGTCTTCAGCACAACCTGGTTTGGTGATTAATCTAGGAGAAATAGAAGGTGCCCCAGCTTCCCCATCTTCCACAGAACTTGTCCATGATCATGTTCCTTTAATTCAAAGTATGTTTTCTCAAATAGCTAAGAGAAATCAAAAGGTGAAGTTAAATATGGAGGCTCAAGCTGAGTCTTAGGTAACTCCTGAACAAACTAGATTGCTATCTGCCATGGATTTGGAGAGGAGCCAACTTAAAATTGCTTTTTTTCATCCTACTGAAATATCAATGGGGTCTACTAGCAATTTCAAGACTTTGAATTTAATTGTTGAAACTCACAAGTTTCCAATGCTTCACAAGATCAATTTTCACATGCAAACTGGGCAATTGATCGTAAATGATTTACATAAGACAAATGAAGTAGCTGTCAAGGCCGAAAAATGCTAAATTTGGTAATTAAATAGTTAAAGTTGGAGAAAGCCAATTCCAGGGCTTTGAATGCTCAGGTGGATGAGCTAAAGAAAATTATCATTAAAATAGGTGTCAATCCTGATGACCAACCTGTTGTTCATAAATTATTGCAATCTACCAAGTCAGAGATTGGGGTTTTGAAAAAGAAGTTAAATCTACCTGTAAGTGAGCATCCCATAGCTGCAGGGATAGCTGAAGTAGAAAATGAAAAGGAGAAGCTCATATAGGATGTGTTGCAGAAGACTGAAGAAGTTTCTTTACTTAAAGAATCTTTGGACAAGCTGCAATGACAAGTGGAAACTCATGTTTGTACAATAGTAATGCCAGCCAACACAAATGATCCAGCAGCACAAGTTTTACAATTGGGAATAGAGCTTATAATGGTTGAGCATGATGTAAAAAAATCCCAAAGAGAATTGGAAACAGCTTGCAAGCTATTGAATTTGAGTGAAGAAGAAGCAAGAAGGGAGAAAGATAATGAAAAGAAGTACAAGGAAGACCACCCGAGGGCTGAAGATGAAATCAAAAGGCTAAAGGAGAAAATGAAGGGCAATATGTCCTTAATTCGAGCCAGAGAAATCCTATGGGATGAAGTCATTGAGGTTATCAAGGGCATTTGGGAATTTCTTATGATTATATCTGAAGAGAAAAAACTAGTTGAAGATATGGAAGAGGTGGTCATAAAAAATAAGCAAAAAGATTTATATATATCAAAGTTTGCAAAAAGGATGATAGATTTCATTAACACTAAATCTACTACAGAATTGAAGGAACGTGACATGCCAGACAGAACATCATCTGCAATAGATTTTAACAAAATTATTGTCAAAAATATCTACAGGAATACTACTGAGAAGAAGATAAATGAGATGAAGGAAGTAGTTTCAAAGTTTAACATCCTGTTTGACAATAGAGTTAGTGTTGGACTTCCTTCTTGTTGGGATCTACAGAGAAACTTTCTGTCATGGAAAACATATGAGACTTTGCTGGTTGAGGCAAAAAGCAAATTTGATAACACTCATGAAAAGATAGCGGTATTGAAAGGAGCCACCATTGTGAACTACCTAAACAAATATTTTAAGCTTCTCTCGATGGTGAAGACTCTGTTTACAGACAAGACTACTCATGGTAGGATTACAGCTTGCAGAATAGCACTTGACAAGTTAGAGGAAGCACCAAAGTCAAATGTGCCATTATGGAGAAAGTGCAAGGAATGGATGATAGAGCAAACCAAAGATGCATCAGCAAGACCACTTACTCAAGCCACAGATTTAAACAGCGAGCAGCAATCCCCAATCATACTCTAATTTCTGTTACTTCTTGCTATCTTATTTTCTTGAGAAGAATAGTTGTCTTTTACCCTCTAATGTAATATTATGTAATGACTTTTACTTTAGACAGTTAGAAGATAGTTAAGCAGTTTGACAGTTTTGGTAGTTACCAACTGTCCCATGACGTATAAAAAGAGGCAAAATTATTAAAAAAAGTCCGAATTTTGAAGAACCTAGAGACTATGTTGTTGTATTCTTGATAAATTGATGATAAATGAAAGAATGAGAAGTTTTCCACACATTGTTGGGTATGATTTTGTAATTTATCTATTATGTGTCATCATGTTTCTTCCTTTCTTTAAATATTGTAATGAAGTTGCATGTCTTTGTTTACTTATGTGAATGAAGTTAAAATTCCTTAAAAGAGCGCTCCTATATTTAAAGTTCCTACCTCTATATTCTCTTCTAAGTTACAGATAATAGTTCGTGTCAAACACAATATATTATCTTTAACTTCTCAATGCATTCTTCACACAACATTTATATTCAGCATCACATGGCATTCTGATATTTTCATATTAGCTAAATATTAAGAATTAAAAGTCAGCTCCTTCAAGCCCTTCACATGAGGATACATTATACAAATAAGTGATATGCATAATAAAAATTAATGTCTTAAGCACAATTTCTACACAGCCAGGATATTGGTTTCTTAATGGACAATAAGAAGGATGATCTTCGACTACTATGAATATGATTGGATACACTTCAATCACTGAAGCACATGCATAAATTGGACTAGAGGATGGAGCAGATCTAGCACCAATTAGGCATTCCACTGGTAGAAAGTAGACCATCATATAGTTTGCCCAATCCCATATCAATCACTAGCTCAACTTCAGTTTCTTATGTTTACGGTCAATCACACCCCTATGTTAAACTCAGCCTGGATAATTTTGTATTATTGTGCTCTCAATTGTTTATGTCCTCTTTAAGGAGAATATATTTTGGATATGGTCAAGACTCTCATGTGAAAGAGTCACTAAAACTATGTAATCCTTGTTGTATATCTCATATTTCCAACTAATAAAATTTGACATCACAAAAACAAATCAAATACAAAAAAATTATATTTATTGCATTTAAATACATAATAAAATGCAAATTTATGATAAATTAAATATTTATAATCACATAATATAATACAAGGATATTAATATTTTAAAAATTAATATTAATTAAAAAATTAATAATCTTATACAAAATTAAAATATACCATATTACATAGTGTTATATATGTATATGATCATATACACACAAACAAAACATAACATAATGAATCAATGTTATTTATATAACTTTTTGAATTTTAAATATTTATCTTTCTTTTTGTTTGCTAAGTTTTATGAGTCTTTAGATAATTGCATAATTAATCTTTGGCTTAGAAACCATGACCCAAGGGCATCTAAGTCGTCAAAATTACCCAAGGATCGCACCTGATCTAGGCCACATCAACCCTTAAAATGTCTAGATTTTTTCCCATGAAGTTTTGAACTCATGACCTTAACACCAAAATTTTAAATATTTATCTTGATTAAATAACAAAATATTATTTAAAAAATCATTATAATATTATATAGTATATTGTACATTTATTTTGTTTGTTTGTTTTAAATTATTGTAAAATGATTTTCCTTATTTATTTTTTATTTTTCAGGAAATGTGAATGGTGAGATGACTGACACGCCTAACTTGTAGCTTGAGTAATCGTGAGCCAGGGACATCTATGCCATCAAAATCATTGATGCATCACACTCGGCATCGGCCACACTAGTCCTTAGTATGGTTGGATTTTCGCCCACAAGGTTTCGAATCGATGAATTTTTCACCACATAGTGTCTTAACTTAACACCTTGTCATTATATATTATATGCCTCGTGGACTTAAAAATATTTTCTTTATTTGTTATTATTATATTAGTATTTTAAACAACTTAAAGATTATAAATAATAATAATAAAAATACCTTTATATAAAATTATTAATCATTAATTTATATAAATTATTATATTAAAAAAATCTGAAATAAATATATATAATTTCCTTTATTATTTATTTTAATATTTAAAGAACATTTTTGAAAAATAACAAAAAACAAACAAACTACAAACTTATTTTTAATTAGACACCATATTATCAATGTCAAAAAGTTACATACATCATGAAGCTTGTGTGCTCTAATCAGATTTAAGAATTGCCAAACCAAAGATTGAAAATTAAGATCTTTATATTATGATGATTTTTCTTAATGAGAGCATCAATTAGACAAAAATACCATAGGATAGGAGGACTAAACATACTAAGACTAAAATTGCATTAACAAAGCATATGCATTGGAAAATTTTCTAAAAAGGCGGTAAGGAGATATGACAGTTGTTAGCGAGATTCTTATTTCTTGTTGTTTGTTGTATTCCCTGAGGAATTATGATTGCACATCTTGAGGAGCAGGTTGAGATTTTGATCCATAACTTCTAACATGTCTTCAAATTCAACGAGCTTACGAATAGTATGCTACTAGTTTGAGATAATATGCCAAGATGTGCCTAAAAAGAATCTTGGCGTGTCAATAAATAATCACTTCCTACAGGTAACTAGCATACATGACATGAGTGGAAGTGCTCATCCTTGGAATCCACTTTTGAGTTTCAACTTGCACATGTTGATCAAAAGTGTACCAATGATCTCGCCTAAACTGGGTTTCATAATGGGAAATTTCCTAGCACACCATTTCTAGAATGATTTTCTCATAATGAGGTTAGGACTGCCTGGCTTGACTTTAGGCTCTTTGTTGGATGGAAAGTGGAGGGTTTTCGGGCAAGAGATAGGAGGGGTAGGGACAACCTTTGTGCCTGCAACAATGAGAAGTTGAGGGGTTGATGTAGGTCATGTTTTTGAGAAAATTTTGTCTTAGGTAGGGAAAGAGGAGCATAGATCTTGTAAGAGGATAATCTGGTGATAGGGAGGGACAGGTGAACTTGAGGAATAATGGCTTGAGCAGAGTGCCATGAAAACAAGGGAGTCAAGTTAGAAGGATTGGGAGAGTCGAAACAGTGTGAGAATTCTATATTTAAATAGACCATTATGTGTTGTAGCTAAAGCTAAGCCACATACTGAAATGTCCAAAGAATGGCCCAATTAGAAGGAATTCAAAGAAAAAGGGTTGATTGCAGTGAAAATGATATTACCCTATTAGTAAAGGAGCGCGTAGTGAAGAGGAAAATGATCTAAATTACTATTGTTGATAGCATTGGTAGTCTCTGAAGGAACTCCTCAGTGAGAGTGGATGGAATACTAGAGTTGCACCTTGATAGGGAAAATTTTGCAAAGATGAAGAGTAGGCATTTGATCCATCATCAAAATGCACCTTATTAGCTTTAAGGAGATCCTTGTCTGAGAAGATACACAACCAAGATTGTGCTAGATTATGAGAGGTGTTGTCAATAATCTTGTCCTCTAAGGATTGAAGATGGACTATCTCATTATGATTGTATGTTATCATTCTCAAATGATGTAGCAGAGTGATCGGTCATTGCTGAGAGGCAATGTTTCCTGGGGTTGAGTTTTGTTGGTGTGTGTATCCTTGGAAATGTTGTGAAACCAATGGATCGAGGATTTTAGGGATGATGTGTAAAGTTGTGGCAAGTAGAAAACATGCTAATTTCCACTTGGTCATGAATTTTCATTATATCATTGTGGGGTAGGGGGGTTTGTGTTAGGGCACCCACCTTGGGGAACAAACTATAAACTTATTATTGTATATATCATTCATTAAGCAGGAAAAAAAATTTCACATTGATTTACTAATAATAATTTCAAGATAAGGATCAACACTTAAGCCCTAAAATGGGTGGATCAACCCTAAGGCCTTGACACTACTGCATCCCCAACAAGAAAATTTGCATGGCCAATTGACTTTGAGATCTATGGGAAGGCTCAATCAATTTGTGGATAACAGATCAACCCTAGGACTTTGAAGCCTTGAAGTTGGTGGAACGTTCCTGGGATTTGGGGTTGTTGTAGTCCCCTTCAAATGATTTTGTGAGATTTTTTGTTTCAGTGATATGCATGATCCATCTGCTAGGTGGATAATGTTGATTTGATCTTCAGTTAATTTTGATTGGCAACCATGACTCCATTATCTTTTTAATGGAATATCCTTTCTGTAGACAACCAGGGATAACTTATTTTGTTATAATTTTGAACTAGGAAGTTGAGAATAAGGTCGTTTTCGCTTCACTTTAAGTGACAAATGTAAGATTCTATTGGTAAATACATAGTGAATATTTTAGGAAATGGAGCTTCACAAGCTTGCTTTCTGGCGGCTAGGTTTCCCCGGACTCCTAAATCACTGTCATTTGGGTGTTGTGTTTCAATTGTTACTTCCAGTTTGTTGTTCATTGGGTTGCTACTACAAAGGTAAAACTTGGGCTTTCATCTCGAATTGCGCATCATCACTTTGAATGCCCATGGAATGCAACAGGTTGATTTTTTGTTGTTGTTGTGAGAATCAATACATGCACAATGAATGTCCCAAACAAATTTGTGAAGAAGGTAGAATCAATTCCTCATTTGGACCTAGGGTTTTTCTCCCCAACAAAAAAAAGTGGTACTGTTGAAAAAGGGTTATTGGGAAAGTTTATTGGCTCATGGCCAGGTTATGAAGTTGTTGAAGATTGGGTTTTTGATAACTAGGAAAATCATGAACCCAAGAGAATTTTATATTATGGAAATGGGTATTACGCATTTATTTTTTGAGAACCAAGAAAATAGAGACCAAATCTATAAGTCTAGTTCTTATTTCATGAATACCATAGGCTTGTTTCTCACTGATTGGTCTTTGGAATTTAATCTCATGATCGAAATTTTGTCTACATTTATGTGGATCAAATTGTCATTTATCCCTCTTCTTTGCTAGAGTAAGGGCATTGCTAAGGCTATAGGAGATAAATTGGTCTAATTTATCACAAGTGGCATGGAAAATGGAAACAATTTTTTTGTGCTTATATTTGTGTTGAAATATAATAGATTTCACAAAAGGCCTCTCTGAAATGATTTTGCTAAATCTAGATGGTTGGTCTCACCTCCAGGTTCTGGATTATGAACATGTCCCTTTCAAGTGTAATATGTTTCATGAGTATGGAAACTTTGTGAAAAGCTATACAAAGGCTTCAAATTCTCAAAGCTCTCCAAATCCATTGCCTCCGAAATTAGAGAAAGGAAAAATTAAACAAATGTTCATTCCAATTAAAAGGAAACACAAGAATCATAGAAATAAGAAGAAACAGACATGTAAGGATGAATCTTAGCATCAACCCCTAACAATAGTTTTGAATTCCTAAGTGTTCCAAAGGCAAAAGGTGAGAATCATGAGGTCCAAGTGGATCAACGAGTACCATCCAATAATACTCCTTTTTCAAAGGTCCCTCTTGATCGGAAAAATGGATAAAGATCAAATCAAGACTCTCCAAAGAAAACTTATGTGGTGGGAAAAGTTTCTCCAAAGGTCCCTTACGCATTGAAAGATGAAGAAATTGGTGCAATGGTCAAGAGGAAGTTCTCCTCTTTTCCTCCTTGTTAGAAAATATAACTATGTTCGGTCTTCAATAATGTATGTACTTGTCAAAAGAATAAAGAAAATACTTTTTATTATTGTAAGAATGACTTATTAAAGAATCAGTTTCATGTTTGGGTCATCATTATATTAGTAAAAGTCCCCATTGTGGACTCCTAAGATTAATATTGAGTTTATAGAGTCATTGTACATTCAAAGAAACCCTTCTTGGGATTTTGAATCATTTTAAAAGGTTTTGTATCAAGTGAAAGATCAATTATGCACCCTCCACATCATTTCAGCCCAAGAGAGATCAAGTCAGCCTAAGGACCCTGATTCGACCCACAAGAAACCTATATATACAAGGAGGTCAAAGTCATTTGGAATATTCACTCTCAAGCAAGTTCAATATCTCAAGAAGAGTTGGAGAAGTGTGAATTTTGTTGCTGGGAGGTCGAAAGAAGTGTGATTTTGGGGGAGTATATAGAGAGGAATAAAATTGATTTTTTGGTGCCTCTCTCTCTCTATTTTGTGGTTTGGGTTGGTCTTGGTCTAGGGTAGAAAATCTCAAAGAATACTATTGAAAGGAAGAATTATCTTAACTTGGTTTTCCCCTCGAGGGGGGTTTAACCCTCGCATGTGCCTATATCTTGTGTCTCTTGTTTTTTTATCTCCATACACACAATATGGGAATTTCTTGATGAAAGATAAGATAATAAAGAAGTAAAATAAGCCAACACACTCACAAGTAATTATCAAGAAAGGAGAATCAAACCCTTGATATAATATCTTTGATTTTCCAACATGGTATCAGAGCTAAGGTCAAGAGAAGTTGAAGATCACCTTTTTGTCATGGATTCTCCCTCTATGGTGAACTACATAAGATTGGGTTACAACATTTTTGGTAGATGGATCAAGAAGGTCATCTTATACTTGTTCAACAAGGTCAATAGTCAAGGATTCTTGGTTTCCCTTATAGGTTCTTTTACTCATGACAATGCATGGATCATTGATAGTGGAGCATCGAGACACATGATAGGTGAAAGCAAGCAACTTCACACATTATCAAAGGATCCATCCTCTCATGAAGTGGAATTGGGTGACAAAAAAATCTATGTTTTTAGAGGCTTGGGATCAACATCATTAAAGTTGGATAATGGATCGAAGCTACATCTCAAGAACATTCTCTATGTTTCACATTTGAAAAAGAATTTACTTTCTATTTATTGTTTAGAAGATAAAGGGGAAAGGATTGATTTTGTTGATGGAAAAGTATTGGTTTGGGGAAAAGACTCAGAATTGATAAAGTTAGGGTTATTGGAGTTCGTGAAGGAAGCCTTTTTCGGGTTATCACACCATCTCCTCAACCCTTAGTTCATATGGAAATAAGTCCCATTGAACTATGGCATTGGAGGTATGACCATCTTCATTACAGGGTCATCCCTACTCTTAGTCAACTGGTTCATGGTATTCCTAATATGAATTTAGATCATGAAGGTGTGTGCAGGGATGCTCTTTGGGGAAGCATACTATAGAGTCATTTCATATTAGTGAAACTAGGTCTAAAGAAATATTAGACCTCATCTATTCCAATGTGTGTGGGCCCATGTTTGACAAATCACTTGGAGGTCTTATTTACTATGTAACATTCATTAATGACATTCTAAGAAGACATGTCTCTACCTACTAAAAACTAAATATGAAGTATTCGATAAGTTCAAGGAGTTCAGGGTTGAAGTGGAAACCCTAACTGAAAGAAAGAAAAAAAATATGAGGTACGACAATGGTGGGGAATACACTTCTAAAGAGTTGCTTTCATATTGTAAGATGAAGTTATTAAGAGGAAGCACATTTTTCCCTACTATCCCGAACAAAATGCATTGGCTGAAAGGAAGAATAGGTGAATTGAAGGCGACATTCGAACTATGCTCCTTGATCAAGATCTACCGAATTTCTTATGGGGTGAAGCAGTGATGACTGCCATGTATATTCAAAATAGAAGTCCTCATAAGAGTCTTGATAATACTACACTAGAAGAAGTATTCACAGGGTAAAATTCAAGTGTGGATCATCTCTGAATCTTTGGACGTCCAACATATATACATGTTCTGAACGATAAGCAAAAGACATTTGACTCGAAAAGTATCAAGGGAATATTCATTGGTTATAGTATTTCCTCAAAAGCATATAGAATATACATAAAGGAAGGAAGACACATTGAAGTAAGCACGAAGTCATATTCGATTAAAATCAAGCTTACAAGAAATCAAAGGATATTCCTATTGATTTTGATGATGAAGAAGTTCTCGTATTTGAAGAAGAAGAAGTTCATCATGAAAACTCTACTACAAATGTTGAAGAAGAAGGACCAAATGAGTCTATTCAACCGATGGTTGTCCCAACCACAAGGAAGAGGCCAAATTGTTTGAAAGATACATTAGAATATTTTGAAGGACATGAAGCTACAAAAGGGTCCTCCTAGGAAAGTAAGAAACTAAAGAGATATTTTGGCTATCTTGCAAATATGAAAAAGTTAATTGAAGTTGAACCATCTACATTCAAGGGAGATGAGCATGAAGAGGTTTGGAAGAAATTTATGTAGGAAGAATATCAATCGATCATGAATAATGGGGTTTGGGAGCTCATTCCTAGATCTAGTGACAAATCGGTTGTCACATCAAAGTGGATCTATAAGATCAAACATGTTGTTAATGGGAGTATGGAAAAGTAAAAAGCAAGGTTCATCGCAAGGGGTTTCTCTCAAAAGGAAGGTATTAACTATGAAGAAACCTTTGCACCTACAACAAGGTACACTACTATTAGATCATTGATTTCATTGGATGCCATAATGGGTTGGAATATCCATTGAATGGATAGGAAGACCGCATTTCTAAATGGTACCATTAATGAGCAAGTGTACATCAAACAGACTTGAAGTGAATAGCAGGGACTCTCATGTTTGCATACTCAAGAAGGCCCTATATGGTTTGAAGCAATCACTAAGGGCATTCTATGCAAAATGGATGCATATCTACTTAGAATTGGGTTCTTGAAGAGTACTGATGATCTAAATATATACATCAAGGTCGTGAATAATGAGTCTGTCATTATTCTACTATATGTGGATGATCTATTCAACACTGGTGCAGAATGCAAGAAGATGTTGGGAGATGAATTTGAAATGAAGGATCTAGGACTAATGCATTACTACCTAGGTCTAGAAGTATGGCAGAGACCTGTGGAGATATATTTAGGTCAAGGAAATTACATCATCAAGTTATTGCAGAAATTTGGGATGATGGATTCCAAGTTGATGAATACTCCTATGATCACTAACCTCGAGAAGTTGAGGAGCTCCGACTCTAGTCTCGTGGATCCTACCTCATATCGACAGGTAGGTTCCCTAATGTATCTGGTAAATACTAGGCCAGATATATGTTTTGCAGTAAACATTCTTAGTGAGTTTCAGTTAGAGCCTCGTCATGATCACTCAATAGTTTCCAAACATATATTTAGGTATCTTCATTGCACTATACATCACTACCTAAAGTATGATAGTAAGGAAGTCAAGCTAATTGGCTTCACAGAATTTGATTGGGGTGGAAGTGAGACCAATGGAAGGAGCACCACTAAAGGATGCTTTAGTTAGGGAGCTGCTATGATCTCATGGATGAGTAGGAAGCAAGATCTCGTTGCATTGAGTAGTGCCGAGGCAGAATATGTGGCTACATGTGAGTAGGAAAAGAGGTTGTTTGGTTAAGAAAGCTTCTGACATATTTGTTCGAGAAGTGTTTGGGTCCTACTGTGATTAATTGTGACAATCAAAATTGTATCAAGATGTTTGTAGATCCCATGTTTCATCTGAGGGCGAAACATATCAATAATAAGTTCCGCTTTATGAGGAACTTGGTGAAGGATGGGATCGTGAAGTTAGAGTATGTCCTCACAGATGAATAAGTAGCAGACAAACTAACAAAGGCTCTTCCTAATAAGAATTTGAATATCTAAGGAACCTATTGGGTTTGGTAGATTTTGGTGATTGTATTGATGATAAGGAAATGGAAGAGATATGTTGAGGCTTTGCGAGTGAAGTATTTCCTGGGGAGACATCAGGTTAGCACTTTGTGTTGACATCTAGATCTCGAAGTTGAAAAAGTTGGTGTTGCTTATTGAGCTTTGTTTTGGATACAAACCTGTATGTTTAGGTTGGTGGTTAGCAAGTAAGCCTAATGGTACCTAGAGGGGCTTAAAGCTTGAGTCCACCTTAGTCCCACCTCGATAGATTCCCTGGTCAGGAATCTAGTCCATGGCATTGTGGTGTTTAAATTGTTGAGTGACTGGTTGGATAGATTCCCTGGTCAAGAATCTAGTCCATGGCATTCTAGTGCCTAAAGTCCTTCATGTTTTTCATATAGTTTGAGATCTTCCATTGTGTTTGTACATTATTAATACCTTTCTAGTTAAGAGGGAGTGTTAGAAAATGTAACTATGTTCGATCTCAATAATGTCCCTGATTCATTATGTAATGTACTTGTCAAAAGAATAAAGAAAATATTTTTTATTATTGTTACAATGACTTATTAAAGCATGGTTTTCATGCTTGGTTCATCATTATATTAGTCAAAGTCCCCATTGTGGACTCCTAGGATTAATATTGAGTTTATATAGTCATCGTACACTCGAAGAGACCCTTCTTGGGCTTTCGAATCATGTAAAAATATTTTGTATCAACTCAAATATGAATTTTGTACCCTCCACATCATGTCGACCTAAGAGAGATCAATTCATCCTAAGGACCCTCATTCGGCCCACAAGAATCCTATATACACAAGGATGTTGAAGTCATTTGGATCATTCACTCTCAAGAAAGTTCGATATCTCAAGAACATCTAGAGAAGTGTGAAGTCTATTGTCAGGAGGTTGAAAGAAGTGCAAGTTTGGGGAAGTCTTTAGAGAGGAAGAAAACCAAGTTTTTGGTGCCTCTCTCCCTATGTTTCATGGTTTGGTTTGGGAGATCTAAGTCTTCTAAGATTTCGTTGTTGTCGGAAGTTCCTGCCTAGTCGAAGTTGTTGGAAAGGGTCGAAGATCTAGGAGGCTAACATGGTATGGAGAGAAAGTATGGTCTTGGTCTAGGGTAAAGAGTCTCAAAGAATACTATTTAAAGGAAGAATTATATTGAGTGGATTTTTCCCCCGAGGGGGGGGTTTTCCCAGGCATGTGCCTATATCTTGTGTCTCTTGCTTTGTGATCTTCATTCACACATAATATGGTAATTTCTTGATGAAAGATAAGATAATAAAGAAGTAAAAGAAGCCAACACACGCACAAGTAATTATCAAGAAAGGAGAATCAAACCCTAATATGATATCTTTGATTTTCCAACACTCCTTCCTATTCAAATGTGCCTAAAAACCAAATTTTTTCCTCACCAATAACAAGAGGCGGGAAAAATCATAGGATAAAAAACTATGGTGCTGAGATTTTTCTTTCCTCTTGTGGGTCAAGCAGTGGGTCGCCTTCGAGCATTTTATAGAAATATTATGTTTTTGCATTTTCTTGTGAAATCAATTTGTTAAAATTTACTCCTATTGTCATGAAAAAGTAGGAATAAATATTTTAAGATTTAGTTTTGGACATTTCCCCTTGTTCTTCTTGGGAGAAGGTTGGATCATGCAAAAGTAATGTAACTCCTAACGAACTTGAGGTGCTAAGGGTTGGTCTTCTCAATATAATATATATACTTGTTCTTGTCAGATTTAAAAATGAATATATTAATAAGCATTTCATATTTATTTACCTAAAAACCTTACAAGTTTATTTGTCGAATTATTAAACACAAACAAATAATAAAATAAAATAAATTGTTTTAATATATAGAAATAAATGAAATTAAAAACACAAATTTGATATTTATTACATTTATTTTTATTTTTCATCCTGAATTGAAAATATATTTATATTTCATAAAAATTATGCTAAGCGCATAACAGTACAACATTTACATGTATTTTTTGCTAGTCTATATTGATCAACACTATAGCAAGCAACAAATTTTTAAATTGTGATCGAAAACTATGCGCTAGAGTAGGCACAAGAGTGTTACAATGCTTTAAAAATTGTTAGCTTGTATATCCTCCCAAAAAGACTCACTAAAAACTAACACTTACAAAACATGGTTTGAGAGAAAGCTCAAGGAACTAGGGTTAAGCATAGATGCCTATCCATTAAGGTTTCGTTTTGCTAGATGGACCCCCACTTTTGTAAAATGGTCTACCTTCTTATTGTTGTGTCTATGAACATGAATAAAATATTTTGAATGAGAGCTTCCTAGCACATGATAGGCCCTTTTTACAATGACTTGAAGTTTGATGTCAAATGAAAGAGAGCCATTGATGAAGTGGCACAAGAGAATGGAAATGACTAATGATAATGAAATCTTGAATGCTATTCTTCGTAACAAGAGAGTGACCTTGCATAAGCATTTAGGCTTCTCCTTGGTTATTTGTGGCAAATCCTAAATTGCAAGAGAAGCGGTGTTCCCATTGATTTGATCTTTAGAATGATATTATATCTACTACATTTAAATACCTAATAAAACTACAATTCTTTTATGAATTATGTATTCATAGTCACATAATATAACATAATGGTACAAATATTTTAAAACTAATATTTACTAAACATTAAATTTTAATAATTTAAATTTATTTTTTATATATCATATTACACACAATGTTATATAGATATATAATGATATATTACGAAAACGAAACATAACACGATACACTACAGTACAACACAACATATTATAACACTATAAATAACAAAAACTTAAAAGGTAACAATTAATTTGAAAAAAAAAATTATTAAATATAATTCTATAAGTTCATTTTAATTAACATACTTGTGAGTGGTATAAATATATATCATATAAAGGTGGAAGGAATGGGAGGGGTTATCCTTTTCCTTGAAGAAAATCAAATTTTAGTGCTTGGGGTATGGGTACATGAACTAACATCCAAGATAAATTTTTCACTGTGTGGAAAGGTCTAGAGCTCGCTATAAGCAAGGGTACAAGGAGAAGGATGATCTAAGAAGATTTTATGATTGTCAAAAGGAAAATCTTCAAATCTTAGTTGAAAAATTCCCACCAAATTCCACAATTATGAATAAGATAGCACTACAATTACAAAAAATTGAGGAGATTGCTATCTACCACATATTCAGACATTTAAACATGGAAGCAGACAAACTTGAAAATGAAGGGGCAATGTTGAGGAAAGGTATATTAGAACTAAATCAAGCATAGAGGATTTTCTCTCCACTCCCATGAGACACATCCTTTTGGTTTCACTCGAATTGGTTGGCCAATTTGGCCACTGGTTGACCTACATGAGGGGCATTGAATTTGAAAGTATTTTCATGAGAGTTATAACTATCTCCATGTGTAAGAAACCCCATATTATCCCTAGCCCCCACTAAGAGTAGAAAGAGGCAGTTACTCTACTGACCCAACTCTAGTGTCCAATTATGGAAATGGGGTCTAACGTTTTTTACCTTTTCCAACTTCCTAAAAAATTATAGCCAATGACATCATTATGTTCATCTCTTCGAGACTTTTCCAATGATATAAAGTGTCTTCATCTGAGTCCTAGATCAAAAGGTATTGTCATTAACAGTAAATTCAATTCATTATTAACCATATAGATGGTTGGCCTATTTGATTTGTTTTAAATGGGATTTGATATGGAATTCCTTCTTGTTGATCTAACCACAACTCTCCATAGATTTGAATTTTAATGCCTTGCACTCCTCTCCACTTCAAATCTTTATTTTTATGGCAAATTACATTCTTATTGTAGGATCCTAGATCTAGGTAGATCCAAAATTAATGACTTTCGAGAGGCATACAAATTTGATGACGTGTTGTTATATAGTCAAAGGTTATCTAAGAATATCTCATATTTTTCTTTTGCCCCATAGCTTTAATTGTGGATGCACGAGTTGAGTATGGAATGTTTGGAAGTGACCACCTCCACGAATCATGCCCTTGAGCCTTGGAAGTAATTAGGGGAAAATTTGTTTGAAGTATTAATGGTCATGGTGGAAATATCATAAGGACGAGGAAGTTGGTGTTCATCTACTGAAAAAACTCGAGAAGGCATGCCTCTAAACACTAAGTGAAAATGGAATCTTCAATAAAAGCTAGGCCCTCCCAAATTTTATAATTTTCAAGTGTTTTTATATATTATAAATATGCCGCTAAGTGAATATGGAACCTTCAATAAAAGCTAGGCCCTCCCAAATTTTATAATTTTCAAGTGTTTTTATATATTATAAATATGCTGCTAAGTGAATATGGAACCTTCAATAAAATCTAGGCCCTCCAAAATTTTATAATTTTCAAGTGTTTTTATGTACTATAAATATTCACTTTTTTGTGACAAGGTTGAAGTCTATGGGAGATACCAATGTAAAATTGTAGTTTAAAAAGCCCGCTAAATCAAGAAAATCTTGTTATGGTTAAACTTGAATACCAAAACCTTTAAAATTACTTAAGCATATAAATGGTTATGGCAATGCAACCAAATATTTTAATACAAGTGTTATTGTTTTAAAAAAATAGAAAAGTAAATAGATAAATATAGTTTAAAATGTCAAGTTAACAACCATGTACATTTTGTATAAAAAAAATATCATGTAATAAGAATCAAATTATAAAATGTAAAATTCAAAACCATATACATTTCATTATCTTATATGCATTATTCATTTTTATCTAAATAAAATATAAATTAATTCAAGTTTATATTTACAATATTCTAATAGAAAATAAAAATACAAACTTGTGATAAGTTATATATGCAAGTAAACAATACATGACACAAAACATTATATTATAACACAACATAAATAATTATTTAAATTTAAAATTTTATTTGTATAAATATTTAAATTTTAAATAGCAACTAAGGGGAAACTCAATTGGGGAAGGTAGTGAAAATGAAATGCTATATGAGAGGATGGTTCAAATCCCCTTATTCACCTATACTTGCTAAAGGGGCATACATAGGCACCTAGATGTTATAGTGACATTGCAATCAATTCCATACTAGCACAAGACTAGCCCACTTAATAATACACAAGTATGTATGTTTTTTTCTTCTTAAAAAAATACACCGATTCCTCTAACATTTAAAGAAATATTAAAAAAATATAAAATAAAATATTTAAATTTTAAATGTTAATTTTTAATTAAATAATATAATTTTAAATGTCAAAATCATTTTTTAATATCACTTTTATTACAAATTTATTATTTGCAAAACTCTAAAATTAAAATTAAAATTAATAATAAAATTATTTATTTAAT
>APFE030228346.1:0-27559 GCA_000404065.3 Pinus taeda
TTTCAATGTATATTGTAACTGGCTTCAGGATTTAGGTTAGTTGACCTAGAATTATTATTTCTGATACAATGATTCCTATTATCACCATGCAATAAATATGCCCTCCCCATTTCTGGAATGTAGCTAGCTTACAGGCTACAACACTCTCAAAAGAGCCCTACATAAATTCACATATATATATAGCAAAATAAACCAGTTAATATGATTGAATTTTTATTAGTACAGAAAACCAAAACAACAGATATTGAGAAATTTTTAGTATCATATTTATCTTATATTAAAAAAAAATACTTTTGTTCTCCTTATGTTTTCGGTGTTTGCTAATTTGAAGAAGTGTTTTCCCTGGATTACTTTTGCCAAGCCAGTTCCCAATGAAAATAAACGTAAACATTTTCTATGTTTTAGTACCTCTTTTTGTGATGCAAGTTTTTACCTTCCACACAATGTAGATAATTTGAATTTCTTAGTTAAATTGTAGATATTAAACTTTCACTACTTCCCCTTTATTTGCGTGTAAAACCTTCATCATCATTCAGATTCTTAGCAGACATTGTTTGGTTTCCTAAAAGCCTAATTAGTCCGTGGTGAGTTACTCCCCATTTCTTTCAAGTTACTCCCCATTTGGTGGTATACTTCACAAGTTTGGCCCAACTGAGAAGGAGCTGAACCAATGACCCTTCCAAGTAAATGCGTGAGGATGGGGTATACTTCACAGGTTTGGCCCAACTGAGAAGGAGCTGAACCAATGACCCTTCCAAGTAAATGCGTGAGGATTTTTACTTTTTACTTTTTTTTGTGAACATTGATTTGCTTTGTACAGTTACAATTCATTTTGTCTAATTTCATTATTTTTTCTCCTCGCAGCTGCTCTTTATAGAGATTCGGTGCATTTTTTGGGTTTTCTACCTAGAGTTTCTATGAATTTCAACTACATTAGGGTTATAAGACCATTGTATGGGCGACACATGTTAATCCTAAGAATGACTTATTAGTTTAGTCTTTTTTCTTTCTGTGACAGTTTCCCCAAAGTCTAGTATATAAGAAAAAAACTGTTAATCACATAAAGTTTTTGTTGCATTGTTAATTACATAAAGTTTCTGGTGCATTTTCACACAGCCTCGCAGAGTCCTATTATTTTAACTCTAGTTAATTTTATACCTTTGATGAAATGGCTTGAAACTACTTGGCCATGTTCTACATCTCCTTTTAATGTGCTCACATAATTTCTTAATCAACCAATTTCTCTAAATAAAAATATCACAAAAAAAGACTTCTTTGAGAAGAGGAAAAAATATCTAATATAATGTTTTTGTATCAGAAATTAAAAATATAAAGCACAATTTTTTATATACAAGTGTTGGAGAAGATTGGAATTGGCGCAAATCATAATGGATACCCTCAAAGTATGCTTTTTCAGATATTTCAACACAGTTCCATGTTTTATGTAAAATAGGGATTGATCTGATAATTTTTCCACTCTCCAACCATCTCATATAATTCATAAACAAGATTGGTTAGTTAGTAGTCGCAGCCGAGTTTGAAGCTAAATAAGCATTTACAAATGGATGTAGCCTAATTTGGAAGGGAAACCAATAGGTCAGTAGAAAGAAGTCGAATATAAAAATGGCTGAAAGGACAAATTATCCACATTGCAGTAAAAACCTTGCCTCATTGCGGTTACTGTAGGAATATTAATATGGTAGAAAGAGATCGTTTAAAAACTTCGCCAAAGATTAAAAAAGAAATGAGAATCAAATATCTGAAGATCATTAAATATAGTCCTATCACTACAATTAAAACCTTAAATTGCTAATAGGTATCCAAACGAATATACGCACCATAAGCCATTAATTTTTCAAGATTTTGATATTCGGATAGTTAAACACACTACATCCACCCAAGGCCAAAATCTTTTAACATAAATATATCTAAATTCAATAAGACTACTGGTTCTTTCTAAAGCTGAGTATATTCTTAAAAAAAATAGGGGAAATGAAAATCTAATATAATGTTTTTGTATCAGAAATTAAAAATATAAAGCACAATTTTTTATATACAAGTGTTGGAGAAGATTGGAATTAGCGCAAATCATAATGGATACCCTCAAAGTATGCTTTTTCAGATATTTCAACACAGTTCCATGTTTTATGTAAAATAGGGATTGATCTGATAATTTTTCCACTCTCCAACCATCTCATATAATTCATATAATTCATAAACAAGATTGGTTAGTTAGTAGTCACAGCCGAGTTTGAAGCTAAATAATCATTGACAAATGGATGTAGCCTAATTTGGAAGGGAAGCCAATAGGTCAACAGAAATAAGTCGAATATAAAAATGGCCGAAAGGACAAATTATCGATATTGCAGTAAAAACCTTGCCTTGTTGCGGTTACTGTAGGAATATTAAAATGGTAGAAAGAGATCCTTTAAAAACTTCACCAAAATTAAAAAAGAATGAGAATCAAAGATCTCAAGATCATTAAATATAGTCCTATCACTACAATGAAAACCTTAAATTGCTAATAGGTATCCAAACGAATATACGCACCATATAATTCAGAGAATGATACAAGCACGTCCAATATGGGTGCTTCGAGAGGAGATTGGTCGCAAGGTATGGCACAAGATTTAGGTTAAATGGTGAAATTTTGTGGAACAACTCAACTGGATTCTCTTCTATCTAACGCTGGCATTAACTACTACATGTTCTCTATATTATTAAAGGACTAGTTGGAATGGCCTGCTTCCTAGACCGATCATAGGTAAATATCCAATTTAAAATTATTCGGATGCCCATATTTACTATTTGTGTTTCCAACACGAGAAAGATGTATTTTATCATAATTGACATAACAATGTTGATTATGTAACGCAGACATAACTATAACCTAAACTCCAGTAGTGTAGTAGTGATATAGTCACGTTAGGTTCTTAGAACAGTCAGCTTTAAGTAAGCAGCTCAATCTATTTTCTTTTTTCAGGTGAAAACGACCATCACATAGCTACAATATGTGCTAATGCAAATAATGATGGACAATCTCAACCGAAACATAATAAATTGGGAAGCACTCAGGCAATCAAATAATGGTTGTCTATTTATGTATAGGATTTGTTGTGTTTATTTGGTCTGCAGATATTTTGTTTTGTGTAATTGTTGCAATGGTGTCAAACTAATCACCAAAACATTGCGACAGTATGTTAGCTGAGTTTATGTATGAAAACAATGTAATGGAAGACCTCTGTCAAAGTTTATTTTGTGTGTTTTTCTATTCACCTTGGAATATTTGTAGTATTATTTTTCACCTTGGAATGTTTGCAGTATTAGTATTAGTATTACAAGTGTTGGAGAATATTGGAATTGGCGCAATACATAATGGATACCCTCAAAGTATGCTTTTTCAGATATTTGAACACAGCTCCATGTTTTATGTAAAATAGGGATTGATCTGATAATTTTTCCACTCTCCAACCATCTCATATAATTCATATAATTCATAAACAAGATTGGTTAGTTAGTAGTCGCAACCGAGTTTGAAGCTAAATAAGCATTGAGAAATGGATGTAGCCTTATTTGGAAGGGAAACCAATAGGTCAGCAGAAAGAAGTCGAATATAAAAATGGCCGAAAGGACAAATTATCCATATTGCAGTAAAATCCTTGCCTCATTGCGGTTACTGTAGGAATATTAAAATGGTAGAAATAGTTCGCTTAAAAACTTCGTAGAAGATTAAAAAAGAAATGAGAATCAAAGATCTCAAGATCATTAAATATAGTCCTATCACTACAATGAAAACCTTAAATTGCTAATGGGTATCCAAACGAATATACGCACCATAAGCCATTAATTTGTCAAGATTTTGATATTGGGATACTTAAACACACTACATCCACCCAAGGCCAAAATCTTTTAATATAAATATATCTAAATTCAATAAGACTACTGGTTCTTTCTAAAGCTGAGTATATTCGTAAAAAAAATAGGGGAAATGAAAATCTAATATAATGTTTTTGTATCAGAAATTAAAAATAAAGCACAATTTTTTATATACAAGTGTTGGAGAATACTGGAATTGGCACAAATCATAATATATACCCTCAAAGTATGCGTTTTCAGATATTTGAACACAGTTCCATGTTTTATGTAAAATAGGGATTGATCTGATAATTTTTCCACTCTCCAACCATCTCATATAATTCATATAATTCATAAACAAGATTGGTTAGTTAGTAGTCGCAGCCGAGTTTGAAGCTAAATAAGCATTGACAAATGGATGTAGCCTAATTTGGAAGGGAAACCAATAGGTCAGCAGAAAGAAGTAGAATATAAAAATGGCCGAAAGGACAAATTATCCATATTACGGTAAAAACCTTGCCTCATTGCGGTCACTGTAGGAATATTAAAATGGTAGAAAGAGATCGTTTAAAAACTTCGCCGAAGATTATAAAAGAAATGAGAATCAAAGATCTCAAGATCATTAAATATAGTCCTATCACTACAATGAAAACCTTAAATTTCTAATAGGTATCCAAACCAATATACGCACCATAAGCCATTAATTTGTCAAGATTTTGATATTAGGATACTTAAACACACTACATCCACCCAAGGCCAAAATATTTTAACATAAATATATCTAAATTCAATAAGACTACTGGTTCTTTCTAAAGCTGAGTATATTCGTAAAAGAAAATAGGGAAAATGAAAATCTAATATAATGTTTTTGTATCAGAAATTAAAAATATAAAGCACAATTTTCTATTTACAAGTGTTGGAGAAGATTTCTGTTTGAAACATTATTAGGTCAACTTGTTTTATTTGTACTAAATATACAATCCCGTTCTAACATTCCAAATTATGCTTCAATTGCATTTGTGAACTCAAAACAAAGCTTTGTTACATGGTTGCTAGAATGTATGAGCTATTACAAAAGAATGAGAAAACCAGTTTTGTTCACATAAAATTCTCGTTACAGGCTTTTAAAAAGCATTTCTCTCTTGAATTGATCTTGAGGAAGTAAAAAAGACACGTGGAAATCCTTAAGCATATGAAACAATTCCAACATCAAATATACAGCCTGACTGTTCTGGAAAACTTTGAATAATTGAACCCTGACTGCTGAGGGAAAAAATATCAGAATTCTATGTAGTAGAGAGATTGGACAAATATTTAGAGGAATAATAATTATATGCAATGCAATTGTTGTATCATGCTTATAGATAAATCTTACGTTCGATGTTTTATTTCTAATTATACTATGAATCTATGTATGGTAAGCGCTATGTATACCAGGTGATTTCTGTTTGAAACATTATTAGGTCAACTTGTTTTATCTGTACTAAATATACAATCGCGTTCTCCTTATTTAGTCACAAAATTAAAGATTGTAACATTCCAAATTATGCTGCAATTGCATTTGTGAACTCAAAACAAAGCTTTGTTACATGGTTGCTAGAATGTATGAGCTATTACAAAATAATGAGAAAACCAGTTTTGTTCACATAAAATTCTCGTTACAGGCTTTTAAAAAGCATTTCTCTCTTGAATTGATCTTGAGGAAGTAAAAAAGACACGTGGAAATCCTTAAGCATATGAAACAATTCCAACATCAAATACACAGCCTGACTGTTCTGGAAAACTTTGAATAATTGAAGCCTGACTGCTGAGGGAAAAAATATCAGAATTCTATGTAGTAGAGAGATTGGACAAATATTTAGAGGAATAATAATTATATGCAATGCAATTGTCGTATCATGCTTATAGATAAATCTTACGTTCGATGTTTTATTTCTGATTATACTATGAATCTAGTATGGTAAGCGCTATGTATACCAGGTGATTTCTGTTTGAAACATTATTAGGTCAACTTGTTTTATCTGTACTAAATATACAATCGCGTTCTCCTTATTCAGTCACAAAATTAAAGATTGTAACATTCCAAATTATGCTGCAATTGCATTTGTGAACTCAAAACAAAGCTTTGTTACATGGTTGCTAGAATGTATGAGCTATTACAAAATAATGAGAAAACCAGTTTTGTTCACATAAAATTCTCCAAACGAATATACACACCATAAGCCATTAATTTGTCAAGATTTTGATATTGGGATACTTAAACACACTACATCCACCCAAGGCCTAAATCTTTTAACATAAATATATCTAAATTCAATAAGACTACTGGCTCTTTCTAAAGATGAGTATATTCGTAAAAAAAAATAGGGGAAATGAAAATCCTTCGTCATCCACATCAAAACATAATGAACCATTTACAATTCACTGACATTGGGCATTACTCCCATCATAAATAATAAAGCCCAAAACAACAGTGGAAGTAACGATACCTTGTCTGTAAGTTACAATTAATTACATCAAAGGGGAATCTAGTGAAGCATGCGATATAGAAATTCCAAAAAAAATTCACATACCGGTACAGACCCCAACAGATTACTGGTCTGAAGACTTCGACAGACTTCTGGGCAAAGGCCGTAATCACTTCACAAGGCATTGAGCAGCGAATTAGGCAATGAAATTAAGGCAGCGAGGAAATCCCATGTGTGAAGGAGAGGGTATAAATAGTGATATAACAGCACAAAGCCCTCAGGCAGGGAGAAAGACACCAAACCAAGAAGAAAGACACATTTAGTCACTGCTAAGACACGTTTAGGTTCAGTCATTGTGAAGAGTCTCATCGCCAGGAGGGCTGGCCTTTCATGGCCCATTGCCAGATCCTCCATCTCTGTCTTCCAGCTGGTGGAAAAAATAACATTTTCTATGAAAAAAAAAATTAAACCAACGGCAGAAAACACCCCAATCGTCTAACACACAAAATCAATGGCTGAGTATCACACACGTCACATTTTAGGGATGACTTTCTCAGAGGGAACGCCTTACAACGTAAATATATATGTATGTAAATGTGCTAATCATTATAAAATATTTCAATGTCCAAATAAAATAAGTGATTGAAAGTAAAGAAACATTCAATTACTTTCTAATAATAAAGGGGAAAAAAGAAAAAAAAATTTTTGGGTTTTTTTTTTTTTTAATCTTTTTTTATTCAATTTTATATACTATATTTATATGATATAAAATAACTATAAATTATATATATATAATATATATATAAAATAATATATATATAAATATTATTATATATATATAAAACGAAAAAGGGTCATTCAACCCTAGGAGACTACCTATATATAGTATATATAAAATATAATAATAAATATATATACTAATATATGATATATATATATATATTAATGTGAGTGATAAAGAAATTTGAATTGCCAAGATTAATATAAATCAATTTAAAAATATTTAAATTAAAATAAATAAATGTTAAAAATTTGTCCATAAATAAATTATGTCTAGAGCATAGTTAAATAAAAGTATTACTACAATTTAAATAATGAAAAATATATGAAGTTTTTCACTGCGTGCAAGTGGTATTGATTCCTCTTTGATGAAGCTTCGATAACGTCCTTGATTAACCGTTACAGCCAAGCGACCATAGTCAACATTTGAACAACGGTGTTATGGTTATGATGTTTACTCCATGGAGGAAATTTTGGTGAATTTTTCTAAGGACCCCTTAGAGGGTTTACCCATTTTCACCTTGCCACTTACAAGTCCCCAGAACAGGAAGCTAAACCACCATGGCTTGCAAGGTATGGACCCAAAGAAGGCGCATAGTCCCAATAATGACTAGGATTTGGATGACCAACAATGGAGGAAACCAGGATTGGTGGATGTGCTGGTTTCTTATGTTGGTTTGGGCTCATCTGCTGGTATCTCCATCCCTTCTTCTAGACCTGATTCAGATCTACCTTCAGTCTCCTCTCCTAGTAAGACTTTGGTACCCCCATCACCCTCCTTGGATGGTCTTGCCTCTCTTTTTCAAATTTATTTAGATTTTCCACTCATCTCTCTTTCGACCCTTACTCTTGTGACACCAACCTCCTAAATTTTGGGTGTTTTCATTTGTTTTCTCTCACCCAAAAGAATGACACCCTTTGATTTTCACTAGACCTCCTTTACAAGATCCTCTCTCCCTTTCTATTGGTGTCTCCAACCCCCTGCTCTCACTAGTCGACTTTCCCCCCTACGTCCCCCCCTCCCTCGACTTCAAAATCTTCCCTCCTTCTTCTCGTCGACTAATGATTCAGGGTTTCATCACATCTTGGATCCTTTCTCCTCATCTCCCTTTCTTTTTCCAACGAGCATATCTACTTACCCTCTTGGCTACATTGACCTTATCAGTTTCTTGTAAGCCAATTTATCCCCTTGTTGATCCCCTTTCTTCTTCCCGTCACCTTCTTTGGACCATGTTCTCTCCTTCGTTGCTCCCCTCTCAGGAATCAATTGCAGAAACCCCCACCCCCGCATCCCTGCATCAAACCTCCACCTGCCAACCTGATAAAGGTGTTAAGAGGAAACCCCATCCTATTTTCAAATAAATAAAAAGGAAAAAAGCTATGGTTTTAGGGCAATATGTTGCAATTCACCAAGTCATGCATATGTAAGAACAATCCTTGTAGGTTACACAATGGGCCAACGTTTTAGCCAATCAGACCTAAAGGAATAGGTGAAATCAAAATTGGGGAACCACCTCAAAAATCTTCCTGAATTACATTCTCTGGTCAAAGGGTGGTTCTCTTTGATTTTCTTAGACAAGGAGGAGGCCTCTTGGGCACTCGAAAAAATCTGGCATATTAATTCAACCCCTCTCCTCCTCAAGAGATGGTATCCACTCTTTAATCCCAACAAGGAAAGAACGAATAAAATCCTTATTTCGATTCACATGGTTGGGCTTCCCATGGAATTTTGGACATGGGGTGCTCTCTATGAAATTGGATAAAATCTATGTGAACTTGTGGATGTTGATATGCCTTTCTTGGAAACTAGAGAATTAAAGGTGGCAACAGTCCTATTTCTTCTAGATATACGAGGAGGACTATGCAGCAAAATAGAGATCATGCATAAGGGGTAATTCACACTCAAACATTGGACTATGAAGGCATCCCATTAAAATGCAAGCATTGCCACAAGCATGGTCATACTTTTCTCTAATGCAGGTTTCCCTTCAAAAGAAAGTAGAGATATAGAAAATTTCATGCCTCCTCTCTAAGAAAACTGACCCCCATGACTGCAGATCCAATAATTCATTCCTCTCCTTCAACAAAAGACTCATGGGATGTAATGATGATGTCCCCCTCGACATCTCCTCTAGCACCAAATACGCAATCAGTGACTCAGTCACAACATTCTATGTTCAAGAACACATCTCCAAGGTAGACCACTTTCCCCCTCCATTGGGGTCGTCTCCTCTCTCTAGTACTCTACCTTCTCGCTCACTCTCTTCCTTATTGTTCAATTATTTTTTCTTCTTTGGCTTTATTTCATCATATGGGGGATCATCTCTAGTTATGACATCTCTTGGACCTCCTGCTTATCGCCCACCCCTCTATTATGTCAATTGTCACTTTCCTCTCTCGACCCTCCTCATCCCCCCCAGGCCACCCCTTCATGTGGTGAATCCTCCTCCTTGTTGGGGTCTACTAAACCTCATTATTACTTCCACCTCCGTCACCCTAACCCATCCCTCCCTCCTTCATGGTGGCCTAGGTAATAATACCCCAAATATAGCTTCAAGTAAAGGCCAAGCTAAATGTTATAAACTTGTTCAAGCATCAAATAAAGCCTTGACCAATATGGCATCGAGGTTTCAACTCTCCATTGATGGGGTGCTTATAGCAGCGATAGCCCCAAGGAGGGTTAACCAATGATCATTCTCTCTCAATTGTAATGGCTTGGTCGACCCTCCAAAATAACAAGTTATTCATGGTTTAGTATATCTCAAGGGAGTTGCCATCCTCCTTTCGTAAGAAACTATGGGAGTGGGGGATTTAATTTCAATTTCTTTGAAAATAATTATAAAATGATGGCACTTCATTTGCACTAACCCAAGAGGTCAAGTGGGTGGAAAAGTCATAAGATGGAACCCTGATACATTAAAGCCCTCAATTTTTGGGGGATAGATTATGTTATCGGTCTAAACTTCAGATCTGTGGAGCTCAACCTCAATCTCCTTATTCTCAATATATATGGTCCACCCCAGGACAAAGTTAGTTTATGGGACTCGCTTTCACTGAAATATTGCCTCTCAAAGGAAAATCTTATTATTGGGGGGAACCTCAATTTTCTATGGGCTTAGTAGAGAGTTGGCCCCCTTGTGCCCAAGTCAATCCTAATTCAACATGTTTTCTCTAAATTTCTAAGCAACCAAAACCTTATCAATATTGATTTGGTCAAGCTTAGACCCACTTGGTGTAACAAAAGAGTGGGAGAAGATCAAATTGCAAAGTGCCTTGATTGAATTTTAATTGTTGAACAATTGGTGGATAGACTACCTCTGATAAAGCAATGGATAGGGGAAAGTGAAGGCTCAGACCGCTCCCTAATAATGTTGTAAATTAAAGCAATGGCACAAAAACCCCTAAGCCCCTTCAAATTCAACTCATCCTAGCTTAGTGATGAGAGTTTTGTAGAGCTAGTGAAATCTACTTGGAGGCCATTCTATCCCTTGTCAGATGCCCCTGTTGGTGGACAATTTGCATATAAACTTCAAATCAAAGAAGGGGGTCTTTGTTAAAAGGTCAGTTAGTAAAAGGCTATGGGATACATGGGAACTCTGAGAAGTGGAAATTGACCTAAAGGAAATATCATGGGAATCTACTAAGGGCTAAGATTTAGAGGAATCAACAAAAAGAATTTTATGACTAGAGGGGAGGAAGAAAATCCTGTTGGATGAGATTGAAGCTACTCAGAGACTATAAAGTTGAGCCATATGGTTGGAGGTAGGCAATGAGAATACCAAGTTCTTTCATAACTTCACCAAAGGGAAAAATGAGCAATACAACACGGAAGTTGAGGGACCCGGAGGGGAATAATGTCTCATCCTTCGAGTTCCTTGTAGAATTGGGGTAAACCACTTTAACTCTCTATTTAAAGAACCCCCTTAGGCTTCCATAACAGAGGTGGTGTGCTTGGATCTTTTCTTCCCATGCTATGTTGATCTTAATGACAATGAACACCTGATGGAAGTCGTCTCTATTGAAGAGCTCAAGAAGGTCCTGAGTGGATTCCAAAAGGATAAAAGCCTAAGACTAGATGGGTGGTTTATCGAGTTCTTTTTGGGTCTTTTTTAAATCATTGGCGTAGAAATCCTCAGAGTCTTAGAAGAATCCAAAACGTAAGGCCACATATATGCCTCCTTCAACTCCACTTTTCTCACTTTAATCACCAAGTTCGACGAACCCTCCTCTTTTGATGATTCCCATCCTATATCGCTTTGCAGATGTATCTGCACAATCATAGCCAAAATCCTTTCCCTAAGGCTTAAACCCACCCTATCCAAATCGATATATAAGGAATAATTTTCTTTTCTGGAGGGAAGGCAAATCCATGAAGCCATAGGGGTTACTCAAGAGGGCCCCCAAAACAACATTGGCTAAAGGATACCACCCTTAAAATTGACCTATCTAAGGCTTTTGATTGGGTCATTTGGCTATACATCCAGCTTCTCCTTGCCCACTTGGGCTTTAAAATTGACATTGTAAAATGGATAATGAGCTCTATTTCTTCAACCTCCTTTATTGTTCTCGTTAATAGATCTACCTCCCCTTCTCCCCTCATATTTCTCTTGGTCACATGAGGTTAAGTAGATCTATGGAGGAAGCTCGAAGAAGGAATGGTTTTTAGGGCCTCAAGGTAGCCCCCATTGTTTATAACATTCACCTTGTTTTTATTCATGATGCCATTATCTTCAGTAATGGACCATGAAAGGATGCATGAGCAATTAAATAAGTTATTGCACTCTTTGAATCTACCACAGTTATGGTTACCAATGTTCTTAAATCATCTCTCACTCCTTTTGGCCTCAATGAGGGTGAGTTGAGACTCCATCTGCATTATTTTTCTTTCAATTTGGCCAATTTGGAAAACGATTTTAAATACTTGGGTTTCCTCCTCAAACTAAACTCCTACACCAACGTTGACTGGAAATAACTTCTAGACAAAATTGAAAAAAGGCTTAAATCCTGGAGTATGTAATGGTTATCAAGGGCTAATCGTTCAGTGCTAATCAAATATGTCCTAGAATCCATTCCAATCTATTATATGTCACTACGATGGATACCAAAAGGCACCATCAACAAATTTAGAAATTATGTTACAAAATTTATGGGATAACACCTCAAAGCAGTTTGTTTTCCCATGGGTAAAATGGGCCAGAATTACCACACCCAAGGCATGGGGGGTTGGGGTTTGAAACAACTACCCTATTTCTCCCAAGCATTGGTAGAAAAAGTGGGTTGGAGGCTTCTCTCTACTCAAAGTCTATGGACTTCTATAGTTTACAAGAAATACATCTTCACTCGAGGACTGCATTCGATGCACTAATAAAACCAAGCAAAACACCTCCATTATCTAGAGGGCTATCATTAATTCCTCCCCCCTCATTGAAAATGGACTTGCTTGGAAAGTGGGGGAGGACACTCGTATTTGCTTGGGAATAGATCCATGGGTTGAAAGCAACATTTCTCACCACTTCCTTAAGGATAGAATTGCCTTTCTACATGAAAGGGGCTCTTCACTTCAATCAAGCCACGATTCTCCATTAGAATCCACTCAAAGATAAAAAATGGATATATGGAGGCCAACTGAACTTACCTTGGTGTTTCAGAAGACATTGGTCCACCTACACCCATGCTCTAAGAGGGGCCCTTATATGCATCATAGATTACCTTGACACACTGGTTTGGACTCTCTACTTTAGCGTCCTACACCCCCAAAGAAGGTTATCGCACCCTCATCTCAAACCAAATATCAGATCCGTTGGAGGACTAGTTGCGCCATCTATGGAAAATCAAATGCCTAGCCAAATCAATATTGTTTATGTGGTCTGCACTAGAAAATAAAATCCCCACTTGGGATTTCTTACGCAGGAGACAAAAAAACGAGCCAAGATGGTGCAGTCTCTGCAAGTACCAGAATTCCTTAGTCAAAGGCTTGATTCAGTTGCTAGTGGTTGGATATATTTCTAAAGCCGGAGTGAGAGGGTTTATCAGGTTGTTGGAGGCAGGATTATACATGAGATTAATTATCCCAGAGGCAATGAGATCTGGGTGGCTAGTTCATACTCTTCAATTTGTTAGTGCGAATTTATAGAGGAGGTGTGAATAACCTAGGATAGGTTATGTGGATTTACAGAGGGATAACTTTTTTTTCCTAGTTTGATTTTTCCAGTAGGAGTGGAGAAAAAAATTTGTTGGAGATTTTCCAGTAAGAAGCAAGAAGTTATTGTAATTCTAAATTTTCTAAAGATTTATTAATAATATAAACTCTCAAATACAGAATTGGTTTTCCCCACATTGGGGTTTTTCGATGGACTATTGTCCAAAATTGCCAATGTCTAAAATTTGTGTGTGCGCATTATTTTCTCAGTTCTTGTTATTATTGGTGAAAATTACAATAATGATTTTATTCATTATTTGTTGTAATTATTTTCTGAAGACAAATAATCTGCATAAGATATAAGACTGATTTCCAATAATTGCAATTAAGGAAATTTCACAAATTGTCTCCCACTTGTTGATTAAATTCTCCTACTCCAAAGCCCTTTAGCATCTCCTCTCTGTCAAGCTAGGTTGAGCTTGTAACTAGTCTAGACTGAATATAATGGAAGCTTGGCATTCATGGTGAAACAATGGAGGAACTAAATATTTCATCATTCTCCCTTTCCTATCATGCTACACAATTTGGCTAGCTAGGAATAAGGCAATCTTCAACAAAATCTAACCCCTCTAAAATCCATTATTTCTTAATACCTGGCCATCCTAGATCTCTTACCAAATCCATCACCTATATCTCGCACCATAATCAACCCCTTCCCCAAATCAACAAGACCAAACCTTGGGGTTTCTTTGACCAGGCAACATAGGGTGACCCAAAAATCCATGGAGGAGATGTTGTCTTCCACATCGATGGCAGTTACTATTTCCACATTAAAATAGGGTTGGGTGAAGGGCTTAATAACTATGTTGAGCTTATGTCCCTCAAGCTCTTATTGATGTTTGTGCATGAACACAAATTTTATCTCTTCGCATTTTTTGGGGCTCTCTGATAATTATAAATTGGACAAGAGGCACAAATAGATGTCATAATCTCATACTTCAACCATGGGTGAATGATATTAACTACCTAAAATAGGTCTCTTCTCTATTTCTCACATCTACAAGGAACACAACACTACATCAGACACCCTTTCTAAAGAGGGTATTCCATTGGCTCATGGGACATGGTTTCTTACAAAATATCACGAGGATGAGGCTCAATAGTTCTATCATCAGCCTTTGATTGAGGAGGAAATTTCATACGAAGGAACAACACAACACCTTTTGGTTTCTTTCTCTTACTCTTCAATTTTTAACTACAGAACAATGAAAAGGGGTTTTCCTCACAACCCCAATTTTATAGTTTTTATTTATATCATATGCATACCCTTTGAGGACTTCAATACGACACCATATATCGCTGATTTTCATAGTTTTTGGCATGTAAACGGACTTGTGAACATCAACAGTAACAACAATTTTTACTATCATATGAATTCATGCTTAACATGTATCAACAGAATGTAGTTTTATTTTTTATCGATAATAAAATTACACTTTTTTATGGGGAAATAAAATTATATATATATAACACCAATATAGATCCATCTCAACTATTGATCTATTAATCATAGAGAGAGATCAAATCTCTTGATGTGCAAACCTTTTTTAAAGTTTTACACTCTAAAAGAGCTTTGCACCTCAAGAGACTTGATCTCGCTTGACGCTTGCTAGATTCGTGGTTAATATGGATCTATATTGGTACTAATATTGTGTACTTTACTAGGCATTATTTGTAAGAAAACTTTGTTAATGTGGAAGTTTTCTTATAGGTTTATCTATAATCACTCAACATATGGTTGGTCAATTCTTTAGCATGAAACTTAATTAATGTTATGAAATTTAAAAGTTGTATGTTTGTTTGTTATTTCATTGTGCATTGATTTAGATTGTGTAAGACAATCAATCATAAAGACTCACAACACATATATCATACCCTAGAAATCCATTTTAGGAAAACCAATTAGAAATGGCCTTTATTTGGTTCCTTTTATGCTTAAGAATAACTGCAAATATAAGATATACAACATTAAAGAGAGATTTTGTGTATTCTTACTCCTTGGCTACATTTTTCCTATTGCAGTTTGGCTCTTGGATCATCCTTATTTCTCGTGTATAGGCTCATACATTCCTCTTCAACCTTGATCTTCAAATTTTTATTATTCATCTATATACTTTTGTGCCATTTAAGTCTCAAGCTTTCAATTTATAATGTCCCTATTAAGTCTATTGTTCTAATGTTCCCAATCAACCCTTTATTACATCCTAGTTACCCTTCTCTTAGAAGGATAAGGGTTTCCTCCAAACCAATCCACTACATTCTCTATCTTCCTCATAGATCCTTGAATGTTGTCAATGAAACCCCTAAAATATAACCACATCTTATAATGGATCTTAGGTGCTACATTCTTTTATTTTTTTCTTTCTTAAAGGGTTTCTTTTTCCAATGTGGATGCATCAATTCCATGGGGACTTCATAGATGTATAATATATTAACATATCCATTCATATGGGGGTTAAAAAGGAGTAAAAGTGAAAAACAATATATTGCATAGTGTTTAGGGGTAGAAAGTTTTTGTTGTTGTTGTTATTATATGTAGTAATATGTGTGTGTGTACATAGATATATATAGTTTGGGTGGGGGGAGGGCATTATTTAGTGCATGGGGGGGTTCAAATCGCTTTGGTGTATAGGGGGTTCATTGGTCTTCTGACAGTAAGATCGGGACATCATCTTAAGCATCTTTCATTCGTCCATCCACCATGAATTTGCTAGTTGCACTTATAGGTGCAGGTAAGGAAAATTGTTGTTTAAGCCCTAATTTGTTGAAGAATTATATTTCAAGAATTTCTCTGAGAAGTCATTTAGAACTTTTATCCTAGTAGTTTCCTCGTCCATTCTATTATCTGACATTGTTATTTTAACTATATTTCGTAGACATTTTTAAAACTTCAAACTCTTGAAGACAAATAGCTTGATGGGTATTCATTAACTTCGGTGAGTATTTATGAGGACTAGCATATTTATTTTCATGTTTCCTATATTTTCAAATGAACGTGTTTTATTTTTATTATACATGAAAGTTATGGGAACTTGCTTTTAGTTTCAAGTTCATATCATGCATTCAACTAATATATCATGTCCCTCTTTAAGAATCCAATAGTCCTACATAATATCATGGTTTAACACAATATTAAGAAGCTATAAATGACAACATAACCATTTAAGGAGGCCCTTGAATGTAGTAGAATAACTTTGTAAGCAATTATGTGTATCCATTCCTACTAATAATCAATGAGAAGTATGAATAAGGCTCTCAATATGTTGGATGAAAATGACACTCAAGTCATTTAAACCATCAATGATCATATGTTAAATAGATAACTGTGTGTGTTCGAGTTATATGAGTTAAAGGGATGTCCGTTGGATATTCACGAGTTCCAACTTCCAACAACATTCTTACTACCTCTCTCATTAATGGACGATTTGATGGTCATCTATTGGTGCACAATAAACTTGTTCTTAGTAGAAACATCATTTATTTCTTGGAACCCCCTAACATCCTTTTGTCAATAATTTGTTGTAAATTCTCTCCTACACTGAGCTTTAGAGAAACCCATCTCACAATATTCACTTATTCTCAAAACTCTGTTTTAATTGGCTAATTTCTGGTTAGAAGATTTAGCAACACATACATCACTCTTTTCATTTACTCTATTGGAAAACCTATATTCTACGATAACAATACATGGGTTACCGTATATTGTTCCCTTGTCTATAGTTTTGGATAGAAACTATGTCAATGCACCAATGATAGTTTTTCTTTAAAAAGGAGGTTATGATTTATTCAACTCCTTGGGTTTTAGGTTGCAGGACAATACGTCTTATCTATTTAACCAACAAGCTAGATTTCAACTAAGGCATAAACTAATTAGTCTTGATAGTGGTGACAAAACAATATATGAGGAATCAAATAGACTCCACAATATTCACTGAATACATTCATTATCTCTCATAGTGAAAAATGCACCAGAATAACATTCTAA
This sequence comes from Pinus taeda, assembly GCA_000404065.3. Classification (NCBI taxonomy): domain Eukaryota; kingdom Viridiplantae; phylum Streptophyta; class Pinopsida; order Pinales; family Pinaceae; genus Pinus; species Pinus taeda. The sequence goes on from APFE030228346.1 coordinate 17,288, forward strand.
AGGTTATAAAACATAACAAGAATTTTAATTAAATGAGATATCAACAATAATCTAACCTTTAACAGAGGTATGATAAAAAACAAACAACTTCAATCATAAATCTCCATGTTGAATATAATGTTGCTAGTGATGTAAGAGAAATTGATTTTTAATTAAACCTCCCAAGGTATCTCAAATAATATAAATAATTGTAGAGATGAAAATAGAATCTGAAACTTATAAAGAATAACAATCACATAAAATAACACTCTCCCAATAGTTGTAAGAAGATTCTATCAATTAAAAACTTCAACAATATTGTCCTCAGGTACAAAAATGAAAATTCACTCTCAAAATTTGAACCCTTTTCATGAGTTCCTTTTGAGTCTTTATAAAAAAATACTACAACAATTTATTGTTGCAAAAGCAACATTTTAGGAACAAACTTTTTAAAATAGGGTTTTTTTTTTTTTTTTTTTTTTTATTTTTTTTTTTTTTTGGTCTAATCACTTTACACTCATCCTTCTTTGTTGGATTTTGTTGATGACATCGATAGAATTCATGGAGAAAACTTTGTCAACCATTCCTAATCTTTCCCAAATAGATAATTGTATGACACCATCTTTCTATAAGAAATACCTATTTCCGTGTAATTTTGATAATTTGGCGTAGTGAAAAATAACATCCTTACTTGAAAATAAACGTGAAAATCAATTAGTAGCTTATCCACTACTGTTGATCCGTTGAATATTCCACTCAAATCTAAAAGTTTGTTGGAGTCAACTGTGGTTCTTAGTAAATTTTCCCTGTATGCATCCAATGATCTTAGTTTTCTAGTCTAATCCCAGCATGAAGGCACACCCATGTCCTTAAAAACACTGAACCTGAAATTGAGCATATCTACCTCCATTCTGACTAGCCTACATTTGTCCTTTAGTTGTTGTGAAAAATACCTTTGGTTTTGACCTTATTAACTTCTATGATAATATAGGTTCTATCTTCAATGCCTAATCTTCTCAATTGTTCTCTACACCTCGAATTCAAAAAAATAATTATCCTTGTAGGAATATGTGGCTTACCTCCTAATTATGGTTCGATTTGGTTGATAGTGTGCTCAATATTATGAAGTATATATTATTTTTCTCCAGTAATCACAAATGACTCCCACATTTCTAAAACATGAGTTACTATATTATCCCAAAGTGATCTTCTTGCTTCAGATAAAGCTCCTTTGCCAATTAACCAATCTTTTGACCAATCTATTTCCCTTTGCAGCCTTGCATTAAGATCCCGATCAATATGAATGGTTGCATTGCTTTCAGGTAAATCATCCTTGAGATTTTTTATTTGCAGAATTGTTTATGATGAGCAACTTCTTTAGATGTTCAATTTTCTGAAATTCAATAGCTTGACATTGTCTCAACCAACATTTTTGGGGGATTGAATTATATTTTTGTTGCTTCTATTGTTGCCAATGAAGATGAAGTTGATGGACAAACATGCTCATTCTTCTCTTTTATTAAGATATCAATTTTCTTTTCTTGATTTTCAATTTGTTTGTTCTACTTAATTAACAAAGATAACAATTGTTCTCTCTTTTGGAACAACTTGTAGTTCAAGTTTTTGAACATGTTGCAAAGATGGCATCTTGAGATTTATATTATTATTTATTAATTTATTTTAATTTTTAATTTTTTTTATATTTTTATTTTTATTTTATTATTTATTTTAATTAATTTTAATTTTAATTAATTAATTAATTATTTTTTTAAATTTTTTTATTTATATTTTATATTATTTTATTATTTATTATTTATATTTATTAATTATTTATTTATTTAATTATTTATTAATTTATTTATTTATTATTTTTTTTTTTTTATTTATTTTTTTTTTATTTTTTTTTTTTTCAGTATTTGAATGTATGTATCTCTAGATTTTATGAGAGCTTGGATTAAGGAAGAATCACTTAGTTCTACACCCATCTTGATTATACACTATTCCAAATTATCAATTTTCATTTGCTTGGTACCATTACAATCTTTTCCTATTTTAATTTATTAGTCACTTTTTCTAGTGTTTTCTCTAGTTTTGAAGTGTCGAGGGTGGAGTCTATTGAGCTCCTATATAACATTTCTCCTATTTTCGTATGTAATTCCATTTGATCCACTACATCTATATGTTTCAGATCAATGGTGAACTTAGTTGCTTTATAGTCCTCTGTAGTTTTCATAACTTAAGTCTTAGGTTCTAAAAGTTTCATATTCAATCGTCCCTTTTCATAGTCCAAAGCATAAAACAACCTTGCCTGTGATATTGACTCTTGCTTCAAGAGTTCACTACAAACATTTTGCTTTAACTGTAGGTTCTTGTTTTAAATATCCATGAATTTTGAAAAAATGATTTACTGTTTGTTGGCTACTAAAGGTGACATACTAGAAGATGATGTTCCTTGTGCCATAGAGGATAATGGTAAAAGTTCCAGATTAAAAGCAGGCTCGCTTGATGTGACTTCTTCTATATTCAAATCAAATGTTGAAGATTCCCCTTCCTCCAATCTTGGTATTTTATGTGTTCTCTTTTCTTCATCTTCAATTCTTAAAGCTAATATTGATTGTTGTGTTTTTGTGAATGTCCCTTTAAGCTCATTTCCCTTCCATTGTGTTGTTTATAGAATAATGGGCTATGAAGTTTGGCCTTTATCTCTGTTATCTTCGATGAGCTACATTGCATCTTTCTCCCAAACATCTTTATTGACAAACTTTTCAATTTCTAGTTTAGATACATGTTTGTAAGGAGCTAAGGTTTGTTGTACTTTATTATTTAATATAACACCATAGGGGTCATAATTCCATATTTCACCCTGAGAAAACGCCATTTTTTTCACATTTCATCAATTTCTTGTAGTGTTGCTCTTATGTTCGCTAAGTAAATGTTGGGAATATTGAGAGGGGGGGTGAATTAGTATTTCTTTTCAATTATTATTTTTATCAGTTAAAAACATTTATATTTGGAACACAGAAATAGATAACAGGGAATAGATGCTTTTATTAATGTGATATTTGCAATAAATCAAGTATAATATATATATATTATATATATATATATATATATTCTAATATATATATAATATATATATATATATATATATATATATATATATATATATGGTTTCAATTAGTTTCCAAGCACCAACTTGGACTCTTTGTGAGGCTCCAACCTCCAGAGCACCAATTCTGTCTTGTCAAGGCACCAACCTTGAATTTAAGAGCACCAACTCCCAGGACACCAATCCTTTGAGTTCTGAGGCACCAACCTCAAGGGCTCCAACCCTCTGCTGTAACTATTTGGATCTGTTTGGTTGTAATTCTCTGCTCCCAATCCTGTTAGACCTATGACTTACTTTTTCCTCCTGTTCCTTCCACTTCTGCTAGAACTTCGGCTCCATTTTTTCTTATAGTTTGCCAACAACTACTGCATAAAGACAATTCTCTGCTTTCTTATCTTGATATGCCTGACCTTTGGCTTCCCTTTCGCTCACTTGAGCTTCGGCTTCCTCAACGCTCGCTCGACCTTCTATGCTCGCTTGACTCTTCGACGCCCCGATCCATGGCTTCCTCTGTCTATTCGAGTGTTCCAATACTCACAAGACACGTTCAGGAGGAAGAGAGGTCGAAATACAAAGAAATGTTGCTTATTAAAAAATATCAGAGAGGTCCTTTTTTCCTTTAATAATATTCATACATTAGACTTCATTATTGACGGCGGACTTCATTGGAGAGACTGTACCAACAGGGAGGTCCCACATGCCACGTCATAATCGCAATTGCAATCGGCAGTCCAACAGTGTCAATTCTTTTGAACATTGTGATTCAACGGATACGATATTTCAATAGGTCGTATTATAATGTTGGAGCGGTTCCACATACATATCGCAATCAGTGGTTCGGGGGTGATAGCCCTTTATAACTTGCGCTATGAGAGTTCTGATAGGCAGATGCAATATAACAATAGGGCAGTTTATAATGCTACAACAGGTCTGCATATATATCCCATCTATATATTATATACTCTTCTTCTCTTTGCTATAACCTGTTTGGGTCCGTGTATTATCGCAATCGGCACTTTCAATGTGGCAAGGCTTTATAAGAGTCTTACGATATGGTGGATGCGATAATATATTAAATCATATTACAATGGTGTACTCCGGTCTGCATACATGCACATTTTCCGATGTTTTCCTTTTTCGGATCAATCCTCCACCGTAAATCTTACCATCCCATTCGACGATTGATATTAATCCCGACCAACAAAGCTGCTTGGTGATCTTGCACCGTAGATCAAAACCGCATTTGTTCCAATGCTCGACAATGATACCGGGTGAGCTACATGCATGAGGATTACCTACCCGATAAAGTGGTTTCCTCTCTCCTTCTCCTGCCACGCGTCGGTCGATGAATGGTATCGGGATCAGCCCTAAATACCACTTACAACCTTGAGTTCACCTGATGAACCCACTTACCGCTTATGGAAACTATGCTATCGGCGGTTAATCTAGGTTGTTCATCCTCCAGTTTCAACGATATGATTTAATCTTCACCGTCCATTGCCCTTCATTGGTTTCTTGGCCTTTCCTTAGGAATTTTAGGAAAAGTCTGCATTCTCCATTATAGTCATATATTCTCAGTCTTCCTCTGTTCCGTTGTAAAACTCAATTGCACCTACTTTCGGCTGATCCTTCTATCCATTCACATGGAAATCCTGATTTCTACATGCCTAGATCCAATGTAATGATCTTGGTTCGATAACTTGCAATATTCTCTGCTCTGATATGTTCCTCCTTGCTTCTTTTGATGAATTCTTCCTCTCGGTTCTTCTTGGGCATACATTACACGCGATACTCCAGATATGGCTCCTTCGATGTGGCTCCTCCTCAATCTTCCGCTCTTGCACTTGCTTCTCTTCTCTGCTTTGATAGCTCCTCGGCTTCATATTCCCATTAATGACAATCTAGATCAACAATCTCCCCCTTTGTCATTGATGGCAATATTCTTCTTCTCTCCCCCTCTGATATCAGTGGCAAAGGAGTGTACAAAGACTCCCCCTATCGTGCAACATCTTTATGAATCAACTTAAGTGATGCTAAAGAGATAACCCCCATCTTTTGACGAAGATGTTCAAATGCTTCTCGAGGAAGAGGTTTTGTGAAAATATTAGCTATCTGCACCTTATTATTGATATATTCCAAGATGATGTTTTGTTTAGCTACTTGTTCATGAAGGAAATGATACTTGATTGGTATATGTTTGGTCTTTGAGTGCATCATTGGATTTTTGTTGAGGCTGATCGCACTTGTGTTATCACAATAGATGGTAATTGGTTGATTTGTACCTATGTTGACATCTTTTAGAGCTTCCTTGATCCATAGTATTTGAGTACAACAATCTGTGACAACTATATACTCGGCTTCAGCTGTAGACAGTTATATGGATGTCTATTTTTTGCTGAGCCAAGATACTAAACAGTCTCCCAGGAAGAATGCATTTCCACTAGTACTTTTCTGATCATTGACACTTCCGGCCCAATCAGCATCGGTGTATGCAGTCAAAGCAAGAGTTGAGCTCTTAGGGTACCAGAGACCGAAATCAGGAGTTCCTTTCAGGTATCTGAGATTTCTTTTTACAACCAACAAATGGGATTGTTCAGGAGCTGATTGAAATATTCCCATCATTCCTACTGCTTTCATAATGTCGGGTCTCGTAGCAGTTAAGTACAGAAGGGCTCCAATTATTGACCTATAATGAGTTGCATCTACCGGAGGGGAGTCATCATTTTTGCTCAATTTGCAACTTGTGGTCATAGGTGTGCTCATGGGTGCACAGTTTTCCATTCCATATCTTTTAAGCATGTCTTTAAGATATTTGGCTTGAGATATAAACATGTCTGTCGTGGTTTCAGATACCTGTAGTCCAAGGAAGTGAGATAACTCTCCTATCATTGACATCTCCAACTCTTTTGACATATTTTGAGAAAAATCATGGCTCATCTCATCATTTTTACTAGCAAAAATCAGATCATCAACATAAACAAGTGTGACTAGTAACTTATCCTCATCCATCTTTATGTAGAGATTACTTCCTGCCACCCCCTTCTTGAAGCCTTGTTGTTGTAGATAGTGATCCAATCTTGCATACCAAGCTCTAGGAGGTTGTTTCAACCCATATAATTCCTTTTTCAACTTACAAACAAAGTCTTTTCCTTCTATTAGATTAAACCCTTCTGGTTGCTCCATGTAGAGTTCTTCCTTGAGTTCCCCATTCAGAAATGTTGATTTTACGTCCATTTGATAGATTTTGAATCCTTTTGAGCAAGAAAATGCCAAGAACATCCTGATAGCTTCCACACAAGCTACTGGTGCAAATGTTTCTTCAAAGTCAATTCCTTCAATTTGTGAATAGCCTTTACAAACAACCCTTGCCTTGTTTCTGATGATTTGTCCATCTTCATTCATTTTGTTTTTAAACACCCACTTGGTTCCTATTATGTTTTTGTCCTTTGGATGAGATACCAGCTCCCATGTCTCATTCTTCCCAATTTGAGACATTTCTTCTTCCATGTCTTTTACCCAATGAGGATCCTTACTTGTTTGAGTAAATGTTTATGGTTCTATCATGGATAGAAGAGCAATATCATTCTTCTTTGGTGTACTAGTCATCCTTCTTCGGGTTTGCATCCCTTCATCCATATTACCAATAATATGCTCTTCTAGGTGATATTTTTGGAGAAATTTCATCTTTTAAGGGGTTTGAGATGGTTCTTTTTCCTTGGTTTTTCCTTGGTCTTTCCCTTCCTTTTCAGGTTCTTCTTCTTCAATGAGAGGATCAACTTCATGTTCTTCAATTTCTTTTTCTGGAAGGTCTTCATCAATTTTTACATCAATGATTTCCACTATTTTCCATAGTTGGTTATTGTAGCACTTGTAGCTTTGCTTCTTATAGAATATCCAAGAAAGATCCCTTCGTCAACCCGTGAATCAAATTTTCCTGGTGAGTCATCATTGATTTTTATGAAGCACTTGCTTCCAAAAATCTTGAAGTATTTTATTGACGCAGGTATTCCATTCCATAATTCATAAGGAGTCTTTTCATTATTTGGTCTCAATTGAGTTCGATTCAATGTATAGACAGTTGTCCTGATTGCTTCTTTCCAGAATTTTGTCTGCAAGTTAGCTTCTATTAACATTGTTCTTGCCATTTCTTGAACTGTTCGGTTTCTTCTTTCAACTACCCCATTTTTCTTTGGTGTTCTGGCAGTAGAGAGTTCTCTTTTAATTCCATGTATTTTACAGAATTCATCAAATTCTTTTGATGTGAATTCTCCCCCTCTATCTGTTTTGAGACACTTAATCTTAGAGTCCTTTTCATTTTTCACAAGACCTTTAAGATTCTTAAAACACTCAAATGCTTCGGATTTATATTTTATAAAATATACCCACATCATTCTAGTATAGTCATCAACAAATAAAGCAAAGTACCTTTCTCCTTGGAATACCAGAGTTCTAGTTGGTCCACATAAATCAACATGAATGATCTCCAAACGCTTTGATGTAGAGAAATCCTTGGTCTTGTGACTTGTTCTAGTTTGCTTTCCATGTTGACATGGGCCACATACTCCTTGATTTGGTTTGAATAACTTTGGAATGTCTCGTACTCCTTTAATCTTGTTGATATTAATCAAGTTATCGAAGCTTGTATGTCCAAGTCGTTTGTGCCACAACCAACTTTCATCTATTTGACTTAAGTAGCATTTATCTTCTTGAATCTTGTTCAGAATATAGATGTTGTCTGGTGCTATAACCCTTTTTGCCACAAGTTCCCCTGAGGAAGAGTTCCTTATTTCATAGTCTTTGGTGCTAAAGACAACATTATGTCCTTGATCATAGATTTGGCTAACACTCAGGAGGTTGTGTTTGAGCCCATTTACTAGCAAAGCATTTTGAGATTTTCCTTTTCCATTAATAAGAGTAACAATTCCTTTTCCAGCAATTTTGGCAGATCCACTTCCAAAGGATACTTTTCCTTCCTTTTTTTCAACAAGACAAACTTCCCTTTGTCCCCTGTCATGTGTCTGGAGCACCCACTATCCACAAACCAAAGATTTTCAGTATTTTGAGCACATAGAGCTAGGCCACATTTATCTGTGTTGGGATTCTCATCTCTTGTTTTTCCTATTTTGAGTGGGAGATTTTGTTCATTTTGTCCATTATTATTACATAATGAGCAAATCAGATCAAATTTGGCCAAAGGATCAAAAGAATTGTAGGTCTTGATTTGTCCTTGCCCTTTGGGGCCATATGGTTTGTTTATTTGATCCTTCAGTTTTGATGTGTCATTCTTACGAGCCATGCAATGTCTAGCTTGATGACCAAAATTTTTACAATGGAAAAAATGCCCAAAAAATATAGTTTTATACCTGTTGTAATAGCCATGATTTGAATCAACATTCTTCCTTGGAATTACTCCCACTTCATTCTTTGGATTTGAGATGGGCCTTTCATGAAATACTATTTTGTATCTGTTGTAACATCCATGATTCGAATCAAAATTCTTCCTTGGAGTTACCCTCTCTTCATTCTTTGGATCTGGGATGAGCATTTGACGAAATAATATTTCTTCTTTTGGGTTGGTGGAAAGTACATCGGCATAGCTTTTCGCATTATTCGTAGTATTTGATGATTCTCCTTTAAAACCTATTCCAAATTTGTCATGTTGAGGTTTTTGATTATTTAGGATAGTGTAAAGTATTTGAGAGATTTTCCAACCCTTTTTAACTTGCTCCAATTCCTTCCTCAGAGATACTATTTCGGCTTCACGTTGTTCGCAAGCTTCTTCTTTTTCTTTTAGCTTATTTTTCAAGGGATCTTCCCTTCTTTATGTTTCCTCTTTTTCTACCTTGAGAGAAATGATTTTATTTCATAATTTCTCATTTTCTTCAATGGCACTTATTAACAATTCATCTATATTTCCATCTAGCCCTGAGTCATCATCATTTGTGAATGCCATGAATAATACTTCTTGGCTTCTAGCATGGTCATTTTCTTCATCTAATTCTTCATTACCTCCTTTGTGGTGAGGGAACTGGTTAGTTGATTTCTTTTTTATTACTACAAATTCATCTTCATCAGACTCATCTTGCTTAGAGAAGAAATTCTTCTTATTGAACCCTTTATTTTTGTATACCATCCTTTTAGAATTTTCTTCATCATCACTATCATGCTTATGAAGGCATTTTGCAGCATAATGACCTATTTTTCCACACTTGAAACAAATAAGAGGGTATTTAACTTTTAGCTTAGATCCTTTCTTCAACCTTCGTACAAATTGCACCAATTCGGATTCAACATCAGAGTCATCACTACTGGCATTCCTTTATTTCCCCTTTTTTTATTTTGAGGCCTTGAATGTTGCATCTTTGGAACTTGGGCAACCTTTTCTCATCTCATAGGTAATGAGGATTCCATGGAGTTCATCCATCTCGAGAGTATCTAGATCCTTCATTTCTTCTATGGCACTTACTCTGGAGTCAAATCTATCTGGGAGATATCTTAAAACCTTTTGAACAATGGTGCTTTCTTCCAATCCTTTAAGAGAGTTGACCACTTCAGCTACTCAGAGAAAGTATGATGCAATATCTTCTTCATCATCCATTTTCAGACTTTCAAATTTCCTTCTATGAGATTGAAGCTTTGCCTTCTTGACTTTGGAGTCCCCGTCATATAAGCTAATTAGCTTATCCCATACTTCTTTGGCAGAGTTACAATTCATGATTTTTGTAAATTCAGAATCAGTGATTCCACTAGTGATGGAGTTTAAGGCTTTTGCATTTGCAACGTAGACTTTCCTCTCACCTTGATCTGTTGGAAAAGTGGAAGGAGCTATGAACTCATTTAAGACCGAATGCCAAACTTTAGGTCCAAGGGACATTAAGTAGTAGGACATTCTCTTTTTCCAGAAACCAAAATTTGTGCCATCGAACAAAGGAGGTCTTCCTGACACTTCTTGATTTCTCATCATGACTAAGAATCCTTCTTTAAGCTATTAGGCTGATATGAAGAAGCCCGCTCTGATACCAATTGTTGGAAATACTGAGAGGGAGGGGGTTGAATCAATATTTCTTTTCAATTATTATTTTTATCAGTTAAAAACATTTATATTTGGAACACAGAAATATATAATAGGAATAGATGCTTTTATTAATGTGATTTTTACAATAAATCAAGTACAATATATATAT